>JARSSU010025446.1:0-59811 GCA_029619165.1 Eurosta solidaginis
TATGTTTATTTTAGCTTAAGTATGAAAGTATTTTAAATTCGATACATTGCCAGATATTTTGTTATATAATGTATAAGGTATAGCCTACTATCTACTCCGATTCGTTTCCGCACTCTTTCGGTTATCATTATAATCGTAGATATAGGCATTAATCGGAAGTCTTATTTATAGTAAGGGCAAATGACTGCTCTATCAGATTTTGCTCCCTATCTGCAATCTCCACCATACTGGGATGTCAACGGTTGATGTTATAGCAAACTGAAACCAAGGGAGTTTACTGAGCCATAATTGCCTAATAAGTGCGCTAATACCGCCGAAAGTACCGGTAACTAATCGACTATGGTCTTGGCGTTGAATAACCTGTTGTAACAGACAAAGATGGCAGCTCACTTCCGCAGTGGAGCCCATAGGGCGAGATCACTACTGCTTAAGGTTTGTATTATAAACAGTTTATGATGTCCAAATCTACAGAGATCAGATTAAATTTGTTGTCTACGTATATGACGCATAATACTGATATAAGACTCGGTGCTTTTTGTAATTAAGCCCTCATCCCAATTTTCAATTAACCATCTCTAATGAACAAAAGTGCAGTTTTCTTAGGGTGTGAAATACCTTGGAAAAAATTTGAGGCTCAGGTTTCACTGGGAGCGCCATACAGAGCGTTATACGGACCTTGAGAGCTATGTATGGTTGTGAAAGAATGGATGGAAAAAGTTGTGGTTCGTGGCCCGCATGTGAGGTATGTATATTCAACGTGTTATTCTACCGAGCGACATGAATATCAATTTGGGGAACGTTCAAAGAGTGGTGTAATCACTGGCCGATTAGATTATGACCTACAAAGACTCTGGATGTAATAAGAAATATGCCCTCGTACGATCTATTTATCATGAAAATGACATCTAAGGGTATCAGTGAGCTTCTAGTCACATTTCTGGTCTTCATACAAGGAAAAACGATTCGAAGCTTCACTGAAGTTGAGTTGGCGGGGCATATCAGATTAGTTGCGGTATTTCCCGTTCACTGAACAATTATCATTAAGGAAACACAATACTTTATGTTGAAAATCATTCTTCGGAACAAAAGAACTGGGCAGTATCTTCTTAGTGATTATCCAGAATCAACTTTTTAAGGCATGCAGAGCTCCCCAAAGATGCCTTAGTGGTGTGTTTTGCTGTAACAGCAGCAACAACAGCCCCTTTCTTCATGAGTGGGCCACTTATCTGAATCCAGGTGTTACATGTTACTTGGAAGTTGCTCGTCTGATTCCAAAACTGTGTATGGTATGGTATAGTGGGGCGCTAATCTAACGAAGCTTAAAGTATCGGGATTACTATGCATTAATGTTCAAACAAACTCATGCTCTTCTTCAAAAACATACAGTATGCATATTTAAGTAGTTGTCCCTGCTTGACCATAAAATTGTGAACTGGCACGAATGTTAACGGCTGCCAAAATGATTGCTCTTGATGTTAGCTTGCTTGCTATTCGTGCGCTTCAATTGACTGGAAAGTTGCTTCATTTTCAGTTTCAACATTCTCTGTTGGTTTTGTTTTTTGTTTTTTTTACGCATATCTTTATTTTATTATTATTATATTTCTATGTCTTGCCCATGCGTACGCCTCTTCGGTTTACATTCCAATTTCAGCATCTTCAGCAAATACTTTATATTTGACCGCTACGGTCAGTGTTGGGTGCTGACCTTAATCATCATCATCAATATCATCATCATTATTATAGTGTGTTGACATAACTATGATAATGGTCTTGGTGGTAAAATATGCTGCTGTTGCTGAAGTAAAGTTGATATTCATTTTCATTGATGGACATCCCATTCAGGTTGAGTGAATTGCTCGGTGGGTCGGTCACATGCTGGCAACGCATTAACAGCAAGACGTTACCACACACGCATATTGATATTGCCATATTCGAGATCTAGACATTCATACCCATGCTGCAAATGATATGATGAAAGTAATTTAAAGAGTGATGTGTGTGTGTGTTGGTGACCTGCGCCACTTCTATTATATATTTGGCACATTTTGCCATACGTTTCAGGGAGGATAAATGAAAAATCCTGTTGCGTGACATTCATTACATACATTTTGTGCTTCTTTGGTGTTAAAAATATCCTTTCGTATAATGTGACCTTCCTTTGTGAAACCTTTTACACATAACTTGTTGCTGTGTGCGTTTATATTAATGTGAGTAAACCAATGTGTGTAAAATTATTTATTCGCATTGTTTAAATTTATTTGAAACTCAAAACGCTCTAAGCCTAAAAAACCATAAAAGTCAAAGGTGGACATAAAAGGGATTAAGCAAGGGACAAATTTTAATAGTTATTTTCTTTTGCTGAGTCGAAAAAGTTCCTGGTCAAAAAATTGTCTTAGATGAAGCTGATGGGATGCCAGTATACGCATAGCATTTTCCCGACAAATAATGCATTATTTTTATTTTTCAGACTTTTTTTTAAAAAATCCACAAATATAGGTAAAATCCAGACTTTTATTTATAAGTTCGGAGTAAAAGTTAAATCGGACTTTTATTTTTTTAGCACAAAAAAAATCCGACCCTACAACTATGGAATGGCCCATACAAATGAAAAAATTTCTGTACTATAGATTATACTAAACGTTTAGATTTGAAACTTTTTGTGGTTATTTGAAAGTTCTTTTTCCAAAAAAACCAAGACCAATTTGTAAGGGATCTGGTAACACTTACAAGAAAAGACAACTCTGAGGTCAATCAGCTGACGAGGGAGATGGGGAATGTTGGAGAATTGAACTTTTGAGATTATTCTTGTTTATACTGTCATAGAAGAAACATAAACGCCTACATTAATAAAGGCCATATTTCAATATAATAAAATAAATTACAAGTTATCGCTTTTAAATTCTTACAGTACTAAACGTATACTTTCCATAGGAAACTTACACCTGTTTTTTCTCCATAAAGTTTGAACCAAATGAAATATTGCCTTGAAATTCCATACAACGCTTTCTGTTGAAACAAGAAGGATTCTGTAGGATAAAAAATGATCTCATTTAGGCAAGCCGTTTCATAGTTATAGGGACGGACTTTTATTCTGTCTTTAAAAAATAAAAGTTCGGATCTAACTCTTATTTATGGACTTATAAAATAAAAGGAATGACAATTTAGGTCCCTGAATCAAACCCTTTGAAGGTGCAAATAAGATCTCCGCAGCTGTGTCAAAAGCTTTGTTACACTCACGTAGGGATGGTAATTTGACTAACAAAATTATATAAACTGTTTAGATAAGAAAACATAGTACTACATGGCAATACATAACATAGCTTAACATATCATAACAATGCACAACACAACAAAGCTTTACAAAATATGAAATAATATAATACAGCTAAAAAATAACATGACATAACAGAATAGAGAAAAATATAGCATAACGTAACGTTGATTAACATATTATAGTTAGTGCAACATAGCAGCCCTAAATTAAAGCATAACAAAACATAAAGAAATATAATATTTCGCGCATAATACATAAAAAAATTAAAAACACCACTGTTGTAACAAATTAAGAAAATAAAACATAACACCACATAGCATAACATAACATAACACAGAAAAGTATTATCGAACATGGTGCAAAAACGTATATATACATATATTACTAACAAACAAAAAAGTCGAGCTGAATAACATAATAAAGCAGAACAAGATTTAAAATAATATAACATAACACAACAGAACTCCGTATAATATATTATATCATAACAAAACATCCTAATATAACATAATATTAAATAATATAAAAAATTAAAACATAGCATAACACGAAATAGAGCCACAACCTAACAAAATAAAGCAAAAGGTTTTTTATTTCGTATAATAACATAACTCTACGTAACATAAAGTGGCATAACATAATTGAAATAACTCAACTTAACAAAGTCACTTAATTCAGAAAAGAAGTTACGAGTAAAAATATTTCCGGGATTGTTGTGGTTGTTGTAGATAGATCCCCTCTCCAAGTACTAGTCCGACTATGCTGGTAATGATATAAAATAACCATATCGAACTTTGTAGGGCATCCCACCTCAATTCTGCATAAACAACGTGCGGCCACCAGAGGTACGCCGGCTAAATAATTGTATCATACATTCATATTAGTAACAGTATTCGCATCGGGTACACTCAGAGAAAAACGCCGTTTTAAAATCGAGCACCACCGGACTCAATTCAAGCTTTTCATGTTCTTACTTTTTTGTTCTTGAAAACCGAACGACCTGTTCTTAAAACAACAACCTTGTTGTTGAACTGACACCATTTGCTTGAAAAGAGAACGACTGGTCTTAAAATATGAACAAATGTTCTATTAATGAGAACGATGTTCTTAATTAAGCCCAAGAAAAAAAAACGGTACAATTGGTGTGCACTACAAACGAACCGTTCTTGAATTGAGACCGAAAAATGTTAAATCGACCCCAAATCGTTTTCGAAGCTTGGGAACGAAAAGTCTTAAATCAAGCCCAAGTAGTGCACAGAAGTTGCGAACATCAATACCAAACTGGTCATAAAATACGAACTTGGAAAAAACTGTTCTTAAAACTGTTCTTAAAACATCGGTCACAAGTTAAGAAAAAACGTACTTAACAGGCTTTTGTCAACGAATGTTCTTAATTTTGAACTTGGTTCGTTCGTTTTAGAACGATTTTTCTCTGAGTGAAGAAGATCTTGGCCATTACGTTGAAAAAAATGTGCGTTGCAGCTTAAAACTTCTGGAATCTCCATTGCTTATTATAAAAAGCGACGAGACCAGTCAATTTGGTTTCGTTTCAGCTCTCCTGCGAAAGATGCAACGACTTGCTATTTCCTGTGAATGTGCCAAGTATTCTCTGGGGTCAGGTATGAGGTTTTGATTTAGTGCTGTAAAAAGTGTTGGCTCTTTACTACCTTTCTTGCCTTACGGAGGATGAAAGTTAGAGCATACTGCATATGTCTAATATGGCGTGAATGGGGTACAAAACAAGCTCGCCTAGCGACCTCTACTAATGTAGGCATCTAAAAGAAGAAAATATGCGACTTGTGAGTTTGTATTAAGGAAGAGAGCCTGGTAGATTTATATTGTAAAGGCTCTTGAAAAAGCAACTCGAACAACACTCACGGCGCGCAGGCTAAAGAAAATCTAAACAAAGAATTGTCTCGTATAACGACAGAAGACATTTAAGTCCGCATCCGGCATGATACGACCCATGTTTTGTGACTTTAGTGTCGAGAAGGGAAAGGTAGTTGTCATTGGTGCTAATGCAACATTTCTCAGTGACGGGAATCTGTTTGACGCCGTGAGTCCAGAACGTGAGCTATGTGTAGTATCGCGTTCTAGATAAGGAAATCATGTCAATCACCTCGTAATCGTCGGCTGCCACAGCTCATACGGGACGCGGAGTTGAGGACTCCGTATTGACCGGAACTATGATATCTTGTCGGAAACTATTCGGGCATTTTGCTTTTGTGCAGAGAAAGTTCAAAGAACATGCTGAGGAAAGATTGCTGGTGATAATCCACTCGCGGAATATCCGCCTCTTTTTCCTTTTCGTTAGCTACAAGTTGGGATGAGAAATATTTTCACAATATCGATGAGCCTGTGCTTAATGCCGACTTGACAAGCGGAAGAAATTGAATGATATGAAAAATTTTGCCCGGAAGCAGAAGAATTCGATAGTGAAACAGAACTTGTGTAGGCTGCGTCTACTTACCTTGGCTAACATCAGATGAGAGTGATTAATGTGCTGTGTTGAAGTTGGCTAGAATAGCTCAGAAAGTTACGTTCAATTGAAAAACAAGTAAGGAAGGCTAAGTTCGGGTGTAACCGAACATTACATACTCAGTTGAGAGCTGTGGAGACAAGTAAGGGAAATCACCATGTTGTAAAAGGAACCTAGGGTAACCCTGGAATTTGTTTGTATGACATGTGTATCAAATGGAAGGTATTAAAGAGTATTTTAAAAGAGCGTGGGCCTAAGTTCTATAGATGGACGCCTTTTCGAGATATCGCCATAAAGGTGGACCAGGGGTGACTCTAGAATTTGTTTGTACAATATGGGTATCAAATGAAAGGTGTTAATGAGTATTTTAAAAGGGAGTGGGCCTTAGTTCTATAGGTGGACGCCTTTTCGGAATATCGTTATAAAGTGGACCTGGGTTGACTCTAGAATGCGTTTTGTACAATATGGGTGTCAAACGAAAAGTGTTAATAAGTGTTTTAAAAGGGAGTGGGCCTTTGTTCTATGGGTGGACGCCTTTTCGGGATATCGCCATAAACGTGGACCAGGGGTGACTCTAGAATGCGTTTGTACGATATGGGTATCAAATGAAAGGTGTTAATGAGTATTTTAAAAGGGAGTGGGCCTTAGTTCTATAGGTGGACGCCTTTTCGAGATATCGCCATAAAGGTGGACCAGGGGTGACTCTAGAATTTGTTTGTACGATATGGGTATCAAATGAAAGGTGTTAATGAGTATTTTAAAAGGGAGTGGGCCTTAGTTCTATAGGTGGACGCCTTTTCGAGATATCGCCATAAAGGTGGACCAGGGGTGACTCTAGAACTTTTGTGTACGATATGGGTATCAAATGAAAGGTGTTAATGAGTATTTTAAAAGGGAGTGGGCCTTAGTTCTATAGGTGGATGCCTTTTCGAGATATCGCCATAAAGGTGGACCAGGGGTGACTCTAGAATTTGTTTTGTACGATATGGGTATCAAATGAAAGGTGTTAATGAGTATTTTAAAAGGGCGTGGGCCTTAGTTCTATAGGTGGACGCCTTTTCGAGATATCGCCATAAAGGTGGACCAGGGGTGACTCTAGAATTTGTTGTACGATATGGGTATCAAATGAAAGGTGTTAATGAGTATTTTAAAAGGGCGTGGGCCTTAGTTCTATAGGTGGACGCCTTTTCGAGATATCGACATAAAGGTGGACCAGGGGTGACTCTAGAATTTGTTTATACGATATGGGTATCAAATGAAAGGTGTTAATGAGTATTTTAAAAGGAGTGGGCCTTAGTTCTATAGGTGGATGCCTTTTCGAGATATCGCCATAAAGGTGGACCAGGGGTGACTCTAGAACTTTTGTGTACGATATGGGTATCAAATGAAAGGTGTTAATGAGTATTTTAAAAGGGTGTGGGCCTTAGTTCTATAGGTGGACGCCTTTTCGAGATATCGCCATAAAGGTGACCAGGGGTGACTCTAGAATTTGTTTGTACGATATGGGTATCAAATGAAAGGTGTTAATGAGTATTTTAAAAGGAGTGGGCCTTAGTTCTATAGGTGGATGCCTTTTCGAGATATCGCCATAAAGGTGGGCCAGGGGTGACTCTAGAATTTGTTTGTACGATATGGGTATCAAATGAAAGGTGTTAATGAGTATTTTAAAAAGGGCGTGGGCCTTAGTTCTATAGGTGGACGCCTTTTCGAGATATCGCCATAAAGGTGGACCAGGGGTGACTCTAGAATTTGTTTGTACGATATGGGTATCAAATGAAAGGTGTTAATGAGTATTTTAAAAGGGAGTGGGCCTTAGTTCTATAGGTGGATGCCTTTTCGAGATATCGCCATAAAGGTGGGCCAGGGGTGACTCTAGAATTTTTTTGTACGATATGGGTATCAAATGAAAGGTGTTAATGAGTATTTTAAAAAGGCGTGGGCCTTAGTTCTATAGGTGGACGCCTTTTTGAGATGTCGACATAAAGGTGGACCAGGGGTGACTCTAGAATTTGTTTGTACGATATGGGTATCAAATGAAAGGTGTTAATGAGTATTTTAAAAGGAGTGGGCCTTAGTTCTATATGTGACGCCTTTTCGAGATATCGCCATAAACGTGGACCAGGGGTGACTCTAGAATTTGTTTGTACATATGGGTATCAAATGAAAGGTGTTAATGAGGGTTTTAAAAGCGAGTGGTCCTTAGATGTATATGTGAAGGCGTTTTCGTGATATCGACCAAAATGTGGACCAGGGTGATCCAGAAACATCATCTGTCGGGTACCGCTAATTTATTTATATATGCAATACCACGAACAGTATTCCTTCCAAGATTCCAAGGACTTTTGATTTCGCCCTGCAAAACTTTTTCATTTTATTCTACTTAATATGGTAGGTGTCACACCCATTTTACAAGTTTTTTTCTAAAGTTATATTTTGCGTCAATAGACCAATACAATTACCATGTTTCATCCATTTTTTCGTATTTGGTATATAATTATGGCATTTTTTTCATTTTTCGTAATTTTCGATATCGAAAAAGTGGGCGTGGTCATAGTCGGATTACGGCCATTTTTTATACCAATACAAAGTGAGTTCAGATAAGTACGTGAACTGAGTTTAGTAAAGATATATCGATTTTTGCTCGAGTTATCGTGTTAACGGCCGAGCGGAAGGACAGACGGTCGACTGTGTATAAAAACTGGGCGTGGCTTCAACCGATTTCGCCCTTTTTCACAGAAAACAGTTATCGTCCTAGAAGCTAATCCTCTACCAAATTTCACAAGGGTTGGTTAATTTTTGTTCGACTTATGGCATTACAAGCATCCTAGACAAATTAAATGAAAAAGGGCGGAGCCACGCCCATTTTGAAATTTTCTTTTATTTTTGTATTTTGTTGCACCATATCATTACTGGAGTTGAATGTTGGCATAATTTACTTATATGCTGGAAAGATATTAACTTTTCTTTTAAAATTTGAATTAAAAAAAATTATTTTTTAAAAAGTGGGCGTGGTCGTTCTCCGATTTTGCTAATTTTTATTAAGCAGACATAAAGTAATAAGAGTAACGTTCCTGCCAAATTTCATCAGATATCTTCAACGGCTGCCATATTACAGTTGCAAAACTTCTAAATTACCTTCATTTAAAAGTGGGCGGTGCCACGCCCATTGTCCAAAATTTTACTAGTTTTCTATTCTGCGTCATAAGCTCAACTCACCTACCAAGTTTCATCGCTTAATGCGTATTTGGTAATGAATTATCGCACTTTTTCGATTTTTCGAAATTTTCGATATCGA
Source organism: Eurosta solidaginis (assembly GCA_029619165.1). Lineage (NCBI taxonomy): Eukaryota > Metazoa > Arthropoda > Insecta > Diptera > Tephritidae > Eurosta > Eurosta solidaginis. The sequence goes on from JARSSU010025446.1 coordinate 9,049, forward strand.
AAAAGTGGGCGTGGTTATTGTCCGATATCGTTCATTTTAAATAGCGATCTGAGGTGAGTGCCCAGGAACCTACGTACCAAATTTCATCAAGATACCTCAAAATTTACTCAAGTTATCGTGTTAACGGACAGACGGACGGACGGACGGACGGACGGACATGGCTCAATCGAATTTTTTTCGATACTGATGATTTTGATATATGGAAGTCTATATCTATCTCGATTCCTTATACCTGTACAATTAACCGTTATGCAATCAAAGTTAATATACTCTGTGAGCTCTGCTCAACTGAGTATAATAAAGAAGCTATAAGGCTGAAGGTCTCCTGAGACCAAAGATAACATGGCTTAGTATCATGAGTTTCTTGTTATTACTTTGAAATTGTGAGAACAACAACAAGGCGTTCATACAATTAAAATTTTTACTAAAACAAAGGACGTTTTAATAATCTATTTAATCTCTGCCAGCCACTACCTCCCACTAGAAAAACAAAAACCGGACATCAGCCCTCCATCAAATTCATCGCTTTAGTGCGCACGCAACGCACTCATCCCCTTGCCACAAAATCACCGGAAATTCAATAACTAACTTTACTCCCTACTGCGGTGCTCACTGCTGTGCACGCTTCATTGCATCCACTCACACCACCCTCTCTCCTCACGCCACTCGCCTCCCATCTATCCCTCAACTTATGTATGCGGCTATGCCTTGCGATTGTGGTAAATGCCGTCAACGCCATTAAATTGTGTGATTGATCACAATTTTGAAAGTAATTATCCAAACGTTTTTGCCTCCACCTACTGCCGCATTCCCCTCTCCCCAGCGTACATCTGTTGTCGTATTGTTGCATATTAGATGATTGCACCGATTTGAATGCTTGGTTGCGTGTTGTTGCCTGCTTTTGTTTTTGTGTACAAACGGAAAATGTGTGATTGTATGTGATTTCCATGAACAACAACAAAATATCGAGTATTTGAATTATAAGCACTCAAGTGCTACGCTTTGGCAACTTGGCCATTTGCGGCATTAATGGTAATTACTTTGTATATAATTTTATCGCACACATACACGCACATACATACATAAACACATATGGACTTCTAAGCATGTGAGTACAAACATATGGCAACATCCTCTTATACAAATACATTTTTACATATATATATGAGACAATTTGGACATTATTGAAAATGGAAGTTGCAGGAAATTAGCTCCGATGCTCAGTGGCAGAGCATGGTGGAGATGTTGGTTTCATTTAGACATATAATTTAACAATTTTTATCTTCATCTGCAAAATTCTTTCTATTCATCTTTTAAATGACCAATACTTTTTACTTTGCCAAGGAGGATTTGGCAATTGGTCGACAGTTCTCCAATGGTTAGTCATACGATGTGTATGGAGTCATCATTACCTCTCATGAGGGAATGTTGATTGAGCCTTTGGGCTTTCATTCGTTGCCTTCATTCATATCCGCGTAATGCTTCTAAAGCTCATCACTAAGTTCCTTTCACTTCCTTGACCGCACAGGACAGTCTTTGCATCTTCTCGATAACTATTACATTGAATACTTCACTGCACGGTCCATCTTCTTCTATATGGTGCGTATCAAACTTAATCGATAGCAAATCGATAACACGACAATAAACAATTGGTAGTACTCGATAACAAGTATATTCTTTGGATAAAAATTCGATAGCTTATCGCGTTCTTTCCCATTACAAATCGATATTTTTTGATAATAAATAGATAATTTTTCGATTACGAATCGATGACTATTAGATAATAAATCGATAACATTCCGGAAATTCACTAAATATGTAACGATAACTCTTTTATATCGAGCCAACAACATGCCATTAAAAATTCGATAATGATAACTTTTCGTATTCAGAAAATAAATTTCCCGAACTCTAGTGAATGATTCAATAATAGTCCCGAAATGATCCCGAAAATGGCTCCAAATAGTTCCGAAACTATACCGAAGTCGTCGTTTAGGAAATATTCCCTAACACCTTCCAGAATAATCTCGGAATAGAACTTAAACAAATTTGAAAAAACCCGGAATGATCCCAAAATTACTACAAGAAAGCCTCGAAATGATCTCAAAATTAACCTCGAACAGTCTAGTAATGATCCTGGAAGTAGTGGAAGGCAGTCAAGCATCTACCAGTGCGGCTTTAAAACTTGAATTCGATTTCTCCATTTTAGCCTAATTATATAAGCAGCTCCAAAACTGTGTAACTAACACCCAGTACTACGCTGTACGCATAGTAGTACGCCAGAATTGACTGAAGCTTTCTGAAGATTATATAAGCATAGCCTAATTATAGGCGGTTAAAATTTTTTTTTGGTGATAAAGGAAATACATAAATTCAGTACCAACATTCCTAATGAGAAGTTAAAAAAAATACATCTCCACTTTCATAGTTTAATATGTCGCTAATATAAAGAGTTAAAGTTATTTATTACACAGCAAATGTATAGAGTAGATGGCCCGTTGAGCTGAAACCCTTTTTGCTATCGATATGTAAGCAAAATTTGCTTGGTGCTTTTTGCGGTTTCATTAATCGTTTCATATTAAATACGCTTCATTTGGTATTAAACACAAAATTGCGGCGATTCGCTATATTAACACACACACAAACACAACATATATAAATCACACATATTGAACACATGCATGAATACCTTTCAATTACATATGCCTAGCTGGACATTGTTTCGTTGTGCATTTGTATGCAATTTGTTGCATTTCATAACATATATGCATATACATTAGGGTGGGTCGATTTGTATGGACGAAAGTTAACCGATATCGCGCCATCGATTTTTCGATAGGATATACAGGGTATACATATGAAAATTTTTTTAGTAGGTCATGAAAAAAACCTTAAAAATCAAAGTCGAAAAAAAGTAAAAAAAAATGAAATTTCACACCCTCGAAAATTATTTTTTTGGGTATGCGTAGTCCTGAGCCCAAATCCTATCGAAAAATCTATTGTGCGATATCGGTTAATAAATCGATCCAGTCTTATATACATACATACTCATGAACATGCACAAGTGAGGCATTCAAAAAGTATGTTTCAATAGAATTTTATATATGAATATTACATATATGAATATTACAAGAGAGAGAGAGAGAGAGGCGGCCACCGTGGTGTGATGGTAGCGTGCTCCGCCTACCACACCGTATGCCCTGGGTTCACACCGGGCAAAGCAACATCAAAATTTTAGAAATAAGGTTTTTCAATTAGAAGAAAATTTTTCTAAGCGGGGTCGCCCCTCGGCAGTGTTTTGGCAAGCGCTCCGGGTGTATTTCTGCCATGAAAAGCTCTCAGTGAAAACTCATCTGCCTTGCAAATGCCGTTCGGAGTCGGCATAAAACATGTAGGTCCCGTCCGGCCAATTTATAGGGAAAATCAAGAGGAGCAGATCAAATTGGAAGAGAAGCTCGGCCCTAGATCTCTTCGGAGGTTATTGCGCCTTACATTTATTTATTTATTACAAGAGATTTAAAATTCTGGACTCTTACGCGCATATGACCTGTATTTCTTTGTAACCGTATTGCAAGTGAACACCCGGTAGAATACTGAAAAGCATGACAAAGAACTGCAGCAGCAGTGCACAACAACGGCGGAGCTTCGAACACCAACGCCCTTTTTTTGTAGTAGTACAAAGATAGAATTGATGCATGAAATGTGTACTGCTTGAATTATAAGAGAAATCTGTTTGCTTTTCTGAATTTCCGTTACTGCGCTCTCACGACATATAGGTGTACGCCGAATAGTCTCCGAAGTTTTGCGAAGCCCTCGAAGGCAACATTGAGCTACAGAAACCCGCGTAAATAAAAAGCAAAATATTAACCTAAAATCAAATAGAAGAATTGATAAATTGAATATTGATTTCTTGGTTGGTTTTTTGCAGCTCGGGCGCCACTATTATGCATTCGCATTTGAAACAATATTGTGGCGAATGCTAGCATGACTATACTGTTAGTAAATAAATGCACAACAACAATAAAGCAAGTAGCCACACTTGTGTACATGAACAGATCAAAGTAATCCATTTACACACGTACATAGAAGGCTACGAAGAATATCTCACATACACATATTAAGTCATCAGCTAAGAGCAGAAATTGTTACTCACACATATACACCCATATAGCTAAATAACCAAGTATGCGATGCAACTGTTCCATGTTCGTGAAAAGTCGAGACCTTAGGAGAAATATGCGAACAAGCCAACAGAGAGTATAAAAGCAGCACAAGCTAATGAAAAACTAATCAGTTTGATTTTAAACACGCTAGCAGTGAAGTATAGTTGTGAAGTACTACTCCCAAAGTAGTCCAAATAAAGACCATTTTACAATACGCATTAATGGAGTTATTTATTCGACAGTTCAGTGATTCGAACGTTAGCAGAAGGTGCAAAATTATCGGAACCCCTAAAATTCGTTATAATATGAAATTCTAAGTGTTTTACCCACAGACTTTCCAGATTTGAAGCAATTCCTCTAGAATTTCAGATATCGACTAAGTCAACCAGTCATTCGAAACAACCGTGGAGCTGTCTCGCATGTCATTTTAGATGTGTTTCTATAGACTGACCCCCCATTTCAAACGGGTTTATTTACATGCTTTGCGTGTTCACGGGTAATTTTTTGTGAAATCACTCAAAGTGCTACCAGGGTGAACACACCGCAGAGACTGCTGAAGACACTAATAAAATCAAATGGGCGAATACCTAAACTTAGTGATTTTACTCTTTTGTAAACCTGACTCTTACATTTGCACAAAGTTCACTGCATCTTTAAGCTGGCGATGAAAAAACTGCTGATAATTCAAGCACAACGTCCTTAAATTGACAAGTTTTCAGTTTACTTATTCAAGTGTATACTGAAATTTTGTTGAGCTCAAGCAAAGTTTAGTTCAAGAAAAAAACGAGGAGAGGCGTTAGGAAAACTTCGTCCTACAGAGTTACACTGCTTTTAGTCTTTAGACCAATATTAGCTTGAACGACTGTGTTCTTGATAACGCAAGATAGCTGCTTCTATCAAACTGTCAAATATATGTACATATAGGGATAATTAGTGATCACAGACAAGCTCATATTTCCTGCTTTTGTTAATACTGTTTGAAGTTTTGCCTTTTGTGTTGTGTTTAGCCTGATTATTTGAAGCTTTTAGTTGTTATAATTACAAATCAATAAGCTCATATACATTAAAGTACATATGTATAATCAAAAAAATATACATACAAAGTATGAAATTTATTTTCGAGTTCATAATTATACCCTTTACCGGATTTAAAATACATTGATATAGTTTATTGAAACTGCACAATAAGCTCAGTAATGTAATATGTTGATTTGTAAGTTTGTATTGCTTCAAAGTTAATGCCCTGAAGGTTTTACGATAGCTTATTTCGCACTCATAAGCTTACGTATATAAAGTATAGATGAAAGTTTGTGTTTAAATTTTGTTTTACATATTCGAATAGGGATATACACATATACATACAAGGTGTTGAAATTGAAGTTCCAAGTTTAAGCAGCGGTAGCTTTCTTGATTTACCAAGGAGCATAACCCATGGCTCCAGTGGTCTACTTACTTTGCTTGGCCTCGCATATTAACGATCAGCGGTAAAAAGGAGATTTATATTTAGGCTGAATAAAAGCGACTATTATGAACAGGTGCGTAAAGTAAAAAAAGGGCTGTAAAAACGGGACTTATCGGGTTTTTCAATTCAAATGTCGATGTGTGCTAATCGATTCATATAATAACGAATTAATCTTCTTTTTTTCAATAAGAAGAGGACATACCAAATGACTCAATTGAAGATGGACACATCATGACACTCACATATAATCTGTTATGGAGTTAAGTGGCACAAGCATAAAGGACTGACTGACTTCGATCAAATTTTAAAATGATGACATTATATAGTTTATACTCGAGACTACATAGTCAACATATGGAAAGGGCTTCAAGAAGAAGTACGGATTATTTCAACGATCATTTCGAAACTATTTCGCTGCAGTTTGTAAGCAATTTCATGATCACTTCGAATTGAAACAATTTCTGGCTCACTTTCGGTCTATTTTAGTTATCACTTTGTGACAACTTCAAGATCATTTAGTAACTAATTCAAAACCATTTCAGGAGAGTTACAGGATCATTCCAAAATCATTTGGGGATTTTGTTCGGTTTCCCTTGTAAGAGTATAGCGATGTTCCAAGATTTTCCACCATCGCATAACATTATCATATTTAGCCACCTAGACCCTGGATAAGTCATTAGAATACAGCCACTTATCGAAATTTTCGCTTTGCCCTTAAAAAGTAGGCCCATAACCATAGGGAAAGACATATTCTAGTGAGCCTTGGACATTTGAAAGAGAACTTGTAGTCAATAACAGGCAGAAAGATCTCGCAACATTGCACCAAGTAGAATGATCTTAGCCTATCCAAGATTATTTGCGAGTTGGAAGCAGATTTCCAAGGTATCTATTGCTATATTTGTGTAAAACAACACTTTTATAGGTCTTGACAAATTACAGATAGCTACAGGTACTAGAGGATCTGTTTTTTAAACGATTCAATCGGGAGTCATCGTGTAGTTCAACCAGCATACTAACTCTATGGCCAGGGCTTGTCCTTGAAATAAGCTTGAAGGTCACTGCTAAAACCAAAATTGAGATAGTTTTTATATTTCGTCATTTACTCACGACTCACCCTGTATTTCTAAAATCACCTACGTATATGAGCCTAATTGTGCGCGTATGCGCCTGCGCTGTTGACAATCATTTAGAACATTTTTAATTCATTAAATTTATAATGAATGACTAAAATTATTATGGTCTAACGCGCATTGCACCCATTCACCCACCTCCATTAATCTCTTCGCAGCTTTCGTATAGCACCTGCGGTCATTGTAGACTAGCAAATGATGGATTATTAATTTGCTCTGCAACTCTAAAAAAGTCTACGCGATATCTGCGTAATTACGTATGTATGTATTTCGCTTTCATTGTTAGTGATGGCATCGCGTTTCAATGCTTACCTTTGTGACTATTCACTCACTGCTGCTGTAGGGCTGGTGTTGGGTGTCGTATGCTTTTGTGTAAATTATTCGTTTTATTTTGGCGCAGAAGTGGACACTGGGTGAAAAAAGTGCAATATTACGTTAAGCTTAATGAGTACTTCTGTGTTGCTGCGTCATTTGTTTATTTTAATTACTACTTTGCTAGCTTGTGTGGCAGTGTGTGTGGATGCTGTGGGTGTTAGCTTAATATTGGCTTTAGAATTATTTTTTTAGTTATGTTTATCATGGATTTATTGAAATTTTTAGCTAAGGATTAAAGTTTCTATATTTGGATGAAAAAAAAATAACTTTCTAAGTTACTTATGAAGTCATTTATGTATGTGTATAGAATATTTTAAAATTTCTAAAATGCTAGACCGAAAATAATCAAAATTTTCGAATTAACCCTTTCAATACTACGAAATTCAAATAATTGTCGAAAGTGAGAAATTTACGACATATTTGATTAAGCAAGCGCCCTATTGGTTCTTATGATATATTCCTTCCATGATCAGCTGTTTTAAATTAGTTCAATGAGCCATTTTATCAGTTATTTTTGAAACAAAATAAAGGATGGCCTATTTTTGGCTAACATTGCACAAAAGACAAATAGCCAGAAAACAGTCATTATGATTTTTCACATTGGGTGTTTTCCAACTTGCTATTTTATAAACATAATACTTTTCTTCAAGCGTTGGAATAAAACAAGGTAAGGGCTATAAACAATTATTTCGATGTATTTTTGGCGGATTTTGCAATGTGTAAATAATTTTTTGCGAGGATGGGCTATCTTAAATTATTAAAAAATCGCAACTCGGTGATCCAGCTTCACACAGCCGGTATCTCATTTTTCTTCATCTATCAGTTAATTAAAAAAAAATAACAAAAAATGCGTTAAGAAACAAATTTAGGGCTAACCCTAAAAAAGAATAAAAGTAACAAAAACAATTTTTATGAAAAATATCATTTTATAAATTTTTTTGTAAGTTTTTTTTGAGAACCAATCTTTTTAGAAAATTTTGTTTAATATTATGTTTTTAAGTTTCATATTCTTAATTTTTTAATGTTATATCATCCAGTTTATTTTTTTAAGTTTCTTATTAGCTAAATTTTTCCGTTTATTTTATTTTATTTTATATTATTTTTCTGTATTTTGTTGTTTTAACTAAATTTAATTTTATTGTATTTTATTTTATTTGTTTTGTTTTACTTCATTTAGTTTTGGAATTTTTTATTTTTCTTATCTTCCTTTGTTTTAGTTTACTTTACTTCCTTCAATTTTGTTTAATTTTATTTTATTTATATTGTGTTGTTTTAGTTTTTTTTTATTGTCTTTTATTTTATTTTTTTGTTTCATTTTATTTCAATTTTATCTTTTCTTCGTTATTATTATTTTTTATTCCATTTTATTTAAGTTTGTTTTGTTTTATTTTGCTTTACTATCTTTTTGATTATCTCATTTTTAAATTTTTTACTTTATTACTTTCAGTTTTATTTGATCTTATTGTATTTTTATTTTCTTTTTAGTCTTATTTTGGTTTATTTTATTTGAGTTTATTAAATTTTATTTTGCTTTATTTTATTTTACTTTACTTTATTTTTTTTATTTTATTTTATGTTTGTTAATTTTTTTATTCCATTTTATTTTGTTTAATTTTACATTAGTTTATTTTGTTTATTTTATTTTATTATTTAATTTAGTACTATTTTGTACTATTTTACTTTATTTTATTTTATTTTTTTATATTATTTTAATTTATTTAACTTTATTTAATTTTGTTTAATTAATTTTATTTTATTCTCCTTTATTTTATTTTAATTTAATTTAAATTTTACTATCCCATTTAATATTATTTTGTTTCGTGTTACTTTGTTTTTTATTTTATTTTATTTTATTTTTTTATATTAATTTACCTTTATTCAATTTTGTTTTATTTTATTTTAATTTAATTTTATTATTTCATTTAATATTATTTTATTTGATTTCTTTATATTATTTTACTTTATTTATTTTTGTTTTATTTTATTTATCTTATTGTATTTAAATTTTGATTCATATATTTTTTCTTTTGTTCTAACTTAAAATATTGAGCTTTACAATTTTTATTCAATTTTTAACCCAAAATATATTGAATTTTGTATCCTTTTACCCCCTTTTGTATGTAAATGGGTATGCATATGATTATTGTGCGCTGCGGGCAAAATTCAACAACCATGACGAAAATAAATAAATATTTCGATAGTAAAATGGAATTAAAGAAAACAAATGCCATTCGACATGGACACGTGTGAAATTGTTGCCGGGTGACAAGCCGTGCAATTCATATGCCCTCTGAGCCTTTCAAACAATTCCATACGATTGTAGAGGTACATTTATATAAACATAAATATATATTTATATGCATTTCAATTTCAAACATTCTGATGATTTCATTGTGTCAGTTAAAATTTACTATTTAATGTTGGCATTGGGTGGTGGGAGGCTAAGCATATTCGGTTGCTTTTCAATTTTCTCTCCTTCACAATTGGATTAACACCAAAATGTTAGCCACCCTTCAGCTCTTTTGAAAAATATTGTACTAACATTTATAAATGCTTACATACCTGATGTGTCTAAATATAAATTCACAAACATCCCACTTACTACAAAATCCATATGTTGATTGTCTTACACACACAGAAGAAAAATTTTGTCATTTGGCAATATAAATAAGCATTCAGCGTTTTTGTAAGCGGACCCACCCCAATTTAACTTGCGTTTTGTTTTTACCTCCCTCGCTAGCTGCTGCTTTCTGTGTGTAATCCAAGTTGTCACTTGTTCAAGCATTCAATCATCAGCAACCGCATATCACATTACACGCTACTCATTCAACTAACGCACACACACAAACACACGCTTCTTACCTTCATTCCCACCCCAAACATACACAGCATCATCAAATGCTTTGATGCGACTTGATCTCTTCTTTTGATTGTTGTTCTTTCTTATTGGCAATTATAAGCCATATCCTGAGCGACCGCGTGCCAGTGTATGTGTGTGCGTGTGTCTTTGTGTATCAATGCAATATCCTTAATTTTATTGTATCGTGCCATAATATCCTGACTATTGCACTTATGCACTTAAACAACTGCTCAAATATCAAGCATAACTAAACTTTTATTGCTTTTGATTGTATTTTTGCTTTTACCCCCTCCAATTTTACTTAGCATGTGGTAGCTTTCTCTCTCCTATCAGTGGGGGGTGTGAAGTTGACAAGTTTCTACTACGATTGATGTGTTGATGATTTTTCTTTCATTTTCATTTGATTTAATTCATTGCATTAATGAATTCCCCTTTGATAAAGGATATATTTAGTTTTTGTTGTTGTTATTATTACTCCCTGGGGGTTACACGTGTTCGGTGTAAAAGTTTATGTTGATTTCGTGAAATTTAATTAAATTGCGGTGATAATGTCTTTGTTAAAACTAATGAATTTTGCAAGATTTACTGGTTTGCTTTGTTTTGAAATCCTTTTGAATTTCAAATTATTAATACACATAAATTTATTTATTTTTCTATAAAAGTGGATTTCGTAAAATTTTCAAGGATTTTTATTATTTCTGCAAATTTCCGTTTAATAAAATTTCAAAACAAACAAAAAAGCTTAACAACTCAGATATCGATAGCATAACCGTGCAAAGTTCTCCATATTTTAACAAAAGAGTTTAGGGTGGTTCTTATAAATTCAATCTTCTTTTTTCTAACCTCATCTACCAAAAGACCAGGGCCGAAACGGTAAAGAGTATCACACAAGGGTCAAAGTCAAGATTTTTCCCTGGAGGATTAAACAATTAACTAACAAAACTTTTGATCTAATTCGAGAAGAGGATGCTAGGATGCACGTAGGGCCTATCACTCGAAGTCTCTTATTAGCTATTTACGGCAATTGTTAAACCCATACTTTACTATGGTGTCCTTGATTGGTGAACAGCCATACAAAAGAGTACGTATATCAAAAACTAGAGAAGGTATGCAGATTATCAATGTTTAGCATAACGGGAGCCTTAAAAATAACCCCGAAGCAGCATTGCACGCCGTTCTGCACATCTCACCTGCAGACCTAATGGACCACTGCAATAATGCTTAAGGCCTTCGGAATAGTTTGAGTGCAGGCCGTATGGCCATAGCAATATAGCACCATCAAATTTCTGGTAAACGGAAGAAGTGGTGCCGTAACTGAGTTTCGAAAGGGTTCTGGGGATCAAGATAGAGACGTAGGGTCGGGCGCCACGGTGCAGGAATGACAGAACATACAATGCATGTATATACAGATGGCTCCAAGTTAACGGAAGGGGTCGAGTCTGCTGTTTACTGTGTTGATCCAGAAATAAGTAGATCCTACAAACTACCATATTACAGCAGCGTCTTTCAGGGGGAAAATTATAGCCATGAAGAAAGCATCAGAAATCCTCGAGGAAGCGTGCTTAAGCTGCAGTCGCACCAATATATACTAAATATATTGATAGTCAGGCGGCTATTAAGGCAATAATCTCACACAGTCCTTCGTGAAGAAGTGTTCTGAAATACAAAAAAGCATTGGAGAAACACGGACAAAAGCGCTGGGCGGGAAAATTTCTAAGATCATGTGCAAATCCTAAGATATTAGCTTCACAAATTGGCTCATATCTCTGAAAAGAGAAACCTTAATGCTCACGATGGGCATACTAACTGGACACTGCCTTCTGGCGTCACATGCTTCTAAGTAGGGCCTCGTCAGTAACAGCAGGTGTAGGAAATGCGAGCAGGTTCAGGTACAAAATGGATATCAATGAAAGCTGTTGATGAGTGCTTTAGTACAGGGTAATTTTCATATCCCTGGGTGATTAGGGTCTCGAGATAAAGGCCAAAATGTGGATCAGGGTAATACTAGGATGTGTTTTTACATTATGGGTATCAAATTGAAGCTGTTGATGTGTGCTTTAGTGCAGAGTAATTATTATTATTTATATCGCTGTGTGACTAGGGTCTCGAGATATACGCCAAAACGTGGACCCGGATACCCTAGAAGGTGTGTGTAATATGGATAGTAAATGAAAGTTTTGATGTGTGCTTTAGTACAGAGTAATTTTTATATCGCTGAGTGACAAGGGTCTTGAGATATAGGCCAAAACGTCGACCCGGATACCTGTACAATGTGTGTGTATTATGGATATCAAATGAAAGCTATTGAGAGAGAGCTTTAAAGTAATTTCCATTTTATATTCGATTTAGTAGCATCAACCTGGCAAAACTGATAAATATGCATACGAAGCCGAAATAAAGACATGAATTAATAATAATAAATAAAAGATTATTTTTTTTATGATTTTGGAGGTAAGCGACGAACCACGAAACGTTTGTAAATTCTGTGATCAGCTGGTTCATTACTGAACGTATTTGGGCGAAAATCTTGCATTAATTAAGCAATAAAATTGGGAATGAGGAATAAACCTACGGAAAGCCTTCGGTTGTATTCTGTAAAACATTTTTACGGACTTCTTGTTAATTTAATTTATATCTTGCATATTTGGTTTTATAAGCAGTATACATAAAAAACATAAGTACTTTGCGCGATATATCTCCGTGAAGATTTAGACCGAGCTTCCCTTTCTAAAGTATTTTGATGTAGCTTCGCTTGGAACTTGAAGCCAAGACTTTCGTGTTCGGGTTTGAGGTCACCACTTCACGGCGGCTGCCAAACCGCATTTGTATACATATCTACTTTATAAACAAATATATTTTGAAAGGAATTCTACGACAAAGTTTTGAAAGACATACAAATATCAACACTTTACAAAATTATAAATTCTGAAACCTTTACTTAAATCAAAATTTTCTTTCTTTATTTTTTGTCCCCTCAATATGTCTGCCACAAATCTTAATTAACGCAATTATAAATGCAATATATATTACGCAAAAACAAACCCATATATACAAATTCAAAAGTTTCTACCCTCTAGCATCAATAATTTTTAGCTGCAAAGGGTAACGCAAATTGAGATTTTAATCACTTCATTAACTTTTTTACGCATAAATCACGTCAGTCGCTGGCTGTCTTCTAAAATATGGTGGACAAATTTACAAATTTTGATCCCGATTAAAATACATAATGCTAATTGCTGGAACAACAAATGAAAAACGACCTTTGGTAAATAAAAAAAATTTAATTGTATATTTCATGCAGCTACAAGAAAATTGTAGAAATATACGAAAGAGGCAAAAGGGTTGATTCTAAATATTAAATTTATTTTTTAAATTTGGATTACATAATTAAGTTCGTAAAACGCTGCCCGTATCAAAAGTAGTAATGTTGGCACATTTAATAACTTAAGCGCCCTAAAAATATGCAATGAATAAACTATTTATAAAGTGGTTGATATGCATACCAACCATTAAACGCTGCGTAATTTAAGGTTTAAAATAGCTCTAATCGCATAAGCTTAGAAAAATAATTCTTGTCAAACTCTACTCAAATCAAAAGTCGTCATTTTGGCGTTTTTCATATCTTAAGCGCCCTAAAGTATGCAATGTTTCTTTTTTGTTTGTTTAATTATAGCAAATTAAGTTATTGAGATAAAAATTAACCTTTAAACGGTGGATAATTTTAGTTTCAAATCGTTTAAAGAGAGCTTAACCCCTTTTAAACTATCTACAAAAACTAAATGCGTTCAAAGCAAAATTAAAAAAAATTAAAAGAACTATCTACCATCTGCCCATAGTTGCATACTTTTTAGGGCACACCGAAATAAAGCGAGACACCACATGTGCGCTTCTAGCACGCAATGGGTGGCGAACAATGCACAACAAAAGGAGAGCGTGGCCTCTACCTCAGCTGGGTGTGCGTTTCAAATTGAGCGGATTAAGTGAAATTACAATTTCTGACAAAAGTACAAACAAAAAAGTTGCATGCGCACAACTGAGCTTCTCTGTGCTTACAGCTTACAAATAGCCAAATGTGCATGTGAATGTGAATACATACATCAGTGAACAGAAAAAGAGCAGTTGGAAATTTTTATAAAATTTCAACAATTAAATTCTTTTTTTTCGATATAAAAAACCATTGAACTTGGTAACTGAGAATATGCAAATGCAATTTCAAAAACATTTTCGAAAAAAATCGAAAATTCTAGGAGATTTGACGAATTTTCGAACTTTTTATTTGGAGTTCTGTGGAATTTTTCGTGCATGCAGTTTTGTAGCCTAATCAATTTCATTATCGAAAATATTCGCAAATTCGGGTAAACTTTTCGAAAATGTCCTTCTCTTTATTTGTAGTTCTCGCATTTTTCGTGTTTGCAGTTTTAAAGTACAATAAATTTTAGTACAAAAAGTGCCAGTTATAGGTTTCTCAAAGTCCCATTGGTTTTTGACAATTTTTTTTGAAGGGCGTTTTGGATTTATTTCACACGAAGGGCATTGCTTTATTTTTTAATTGAAACATTTTTTAAAAAATCAATGCGAATTTTAAGAGACTTTTATAACTTGCACTTTGTGGTTAAAAAATTGATTGAACTTCAAAACTGCAACTCAAAAAAAAGAGAACTTCAAAAGTTCGTAATTTTCGAAAAGTTTTTTCGGGTTTTCGTACTTTGTTTTCCTAAAATTGAATGTGCTGCAAAACTGTCATACTCAAAACTAAAAAAAATTCCAAAAACTGTTTGGAAATTTTCGAATTTTTTCGAACATTTTTGGAACAAACTTCACAAACGTTTTTTTTTACAAAATACGAAAATTAAAACAAAAATAATTTATTGACAAAATTTGACACAAATTTCGACTGCTATTTTTCCGTTCGCTGCTGTGTATCGATGTTATTCTGTTTTGTTTTTGTATGCAGCTGTGCACTCATACGGCGTCCTTTTTCCATAGAAAATGAAAGCGCAACTGTGCAGTGCATCCTAAGCCATCGTAAAATGTCTTCACAATACTTCGACCCCACCACAAAGGCCCTTTGACAATACAACGCCGAAGCAATATGCATTTCTCCAGCTTACAGCTTCACGTGGACAAAGCAACGGTACATGCAACCATTTATGTGTGTTATTGTGGCTTAATGCCTGTGATTGCTTGCATATGTGCCTATATTCGACATTAAGTTTGTAGTAATATATTTACTTGTATGTATAGCACCAAACACAACTTTAGTGGGTAACTCAACCTTTAGGATTTATTCATAGAAGTTATTTGGTTCCTCCTTTGCAGAAGGAAGAGGATGAGGGTATAGACAGTGAAAATAGAAAAGGTAGCAGAGTTGAATTCGAAGCATCTGTAGGCCCCGTCAGACTTATGAGCAGCTGGATTGCTTTAGGACAGCGCAATCTCAGAGGTCAATGTAACGATCTTTGTAAAACATCAAGGTGGAATACACATAGGAAAAGACTAAACGGAAGGATTCGGTGGTTTTAAGGTTCTTGTAGCCACATTTTGATAGTAGAGAGCTTCTTTCTCAAATAAAAGAATCTGTAGCAAGAAGTCGGGCGTTTCACCGAAATATACCATGGAGGTCTCGATGTTAACACAACAGCAACAACAAAAATGGCCCCTTTGCGGGAAGCTGTCACGAAGAAGAGGCGTCAAACCATCAATTTCAGGTCTGATGTCACAGACTGCCGAGATACCTTAGATTTCTGTTCTCATGGCAGTCCGGCGGACGTAAAGAAGGAGGATTTTGCACTCCCACTAGAGTTCAGAACGAAAAGCAACTGATTTGTTGAATATTAATTAAAGAGCATTTGGTGGAATAAATGTATTCCACCAGCACTCACCAAGGGCGCATACAACGGAAAAAGAGTTTAGGAAGTTCCAAAAGCTAACCTATCTAAATATATGAGGGTGATAGACTAACATTTAATTAATCGAAATAGAGATAAAGTCTTACATATCACCGTTGGTGGTAAGACCGCTGATCCTCTAATAACAAATTTAGAGTTTCCTTGGAGCTTTGGGGCAGAATTCTCAAAGATATTACAGCAGTGACAAGACTAATGACAGGCCAATAAGTTGTATGAAGCTGTCGGCTAGAGTAAAGAGGCTGTGATCGTTTTAAAATTACTTTACCTCTTGACTTCGTGAGTCAATAGATGTCCGTAAAACTACAAGGTGGCTGTAGAAATATTTCTCAGTGAACTCCATAACAATCAGGGATAAAAAGAACATGCAAGAACTCTTCACAAAAGCAAGTTGAGAAGAATTTACCACATCCAGCAGAATACAAAAAAGAAATTAGAAAGTCTGAAAGGTCTAAGGAACACGAAAAAGAGCCCTCGACAGCATCAAAGAACCATATGGCCTTGTACAGAGCTCCGATAGAGGTAGAACTACATTAAACACCATTGAGCTGTTAATAAAGACATGCAAAGTACATTCGTAACCGAGGATATACACCAGCGGTTTTACAAATTTTATGAGCGCTATAATTTTTTCGGGTGCGACGGGAAAGGCGTGGACAGAAGCGCGGACGTTAACTAACAAAGTTGCTTTTATGTCTAAAGAGAGAATACTTAAAGCTCACGATGGGCATATTAACTGGACACTGCCTTCTGGCGCCGAAGGCTTATAAGTTAGGCCCTCGTCAGACACAGCAGATGCAGGAAAAGCGAGCTTTTGAGAGTTGTTCGAGTCAGCTATTAAGCTAGGTTCTAGAAAATTTTTGGTATTCGCCAAGAGGACGGAGGTATTTTAAATCATAGGTACTGGTACCAAGTTGGGGTTTTTAATGTTTGGTCGTTAAACAAATTCTGGTAACACTATGGAAACAATCAGCCTACGTGAGGTCTTTATTGACTGGTCAGTTCAACCTAACCTAATCTACATAGGCAGAGAGTTGAATAAAATAAACTAAAATTTAAAATTTCAGCTTAATCATTTGAGTGCTTTTCGAGATAGTAGAGGACACAGTAAATAATTCCTTAAAAGGACAATTTTCCAAGAAGCTTCAGTTGGCCCACCGTGGGGTGATGGCAACGTGCTCCGGCTACTGTAATGTTTGGCGTCCTGCTAAAGATGTTCAGCAGACTGCATTTTAAATAGCAGTCTGCCTATTCTTACGCAGAACTGGCAGGATCGCCATGTAATGTTTGGGGAATGAGAATAAAGTAATTTAGGTTGTAGTGCCCATTTAGCGGCACCAGATAGTATTTACTGCCATTGAAGCGGCAGAAGATTGAATTAATTTCTTTATTCAAAAGTTGTTTCTTTTATACAAAATTTCTATGAGCTAAAATACTTACTTACACTAATACTTACAAACTAAGTGTATAACACACATATACATTCAGTTCAGTTCCCTGGGAACTGCATTCTAAGCATAAATAAAGTTAGCTATGGAATCTGCAACGCAAGCACAAATGAATCATGTTAATAATTTGTCTACAGGTAAAGGCTGTTGCGAGCAAGCTCCAAACAGTAGCATACCAAGGTTCAGGTTACCAGATGATGCACGGTGTACAAAATATATGTTTGTACAAATGCATGAATGTGTCAATTGAATCTCAGGCCATACCAAAGCGATCCAAAATATATGTATGTACAAATGCATTAATATGTATGTAAGAGTCAATGTATTTTAAGATATTCCAAACGGGTTGAAATATATGTTTGTACAAATGAGTGAATAACTTAATGAGTGAATGTTTGTACAAATGAGTGAATAACTTAATGAGTGAATGCTACAACACCGAAGATCATGAGTTCAAGTGCCGTGGAAAGCAACACCAGAAGTGTAGAAACAAGTTTTCCAAGTTAGAAAAACGTTTTTTCTAAGCAGGATCATCGCTCCGCAGTAATTTGATAATCCCGCCGACTGCATTTCCGCCATGAAAAGCTTCTGAGTGAAAACTTTGCCTGCAGATGACATTCGGAGTAGCCATAAAACATTTAGGTCCCTTCCCGCTAATTTGTAAGCAATATTAAAAGGAGCACGACGCAAATAGGAAGAGAAGCTCTGCCTAAATCTCTGCGGAGGTATATTGCGCCCTGCAATTATTTTATTTCATTTGACCCAGATTCACAGTCCCAACATGGCCAAACATAGCGCATATGAATATTCATCAAACTCAAATCAACTACAGCTATTTAGCCTAAAAGCAATACGAGAAATACAAAAGTAAAGCGCGGTGTTCAACATAAGTCGCGTATAAGTAAAAAAGTTCAATGTCCTATTGTATATGTAGCAAGAAATAACAGATAAATACCAGCATAAATGCAACACAAAGCCACAGATATACTCACACACTGGCACAAGAGTCGATATATCTATATTATCTTTATAATGTGCGGCATTATTGAAGTGAAATTTATGCCGAATACCTTTCAAGTAAGCAAAGGAATTTGTAGGCATACTTATATAAATGTGTATAGAAAACACACACAAATATGCATACATGCAAACAAGATGCGCCTATGCATATGCAACATATCCGTATGTATAGCGAAACAAGTTGCCACAATAAGCAGATTTGAAGGTGCACTGATAAATATATCTAAATATGTGGGTATATATGTATGTAGCTATACATCGCTACAATGAAAGCATGATTATGAGCATTTCTATTTATGTACTGGCATTTTCATTTATCTCTACATAAAATTGTACGTATGTGTGTGTGTAAGCCTCTCAAGGTATTTGCAGCAAAGGCAATCAAACTCCAATGCAAGCAATACTGCCGTTTGCGGTTGCCTATGTTGAGGTGCTGAGTTGAATGCTTTGTGGTCGATAGATAAAAGGAATGTTAGTTTAATCTATAGCGGCAGCAGTGCATTGCTTTAAAACGCTTCAATGAGTTGAAAGGACATAATGAGTGTATTGTGTAGCTATGTCCTATTAATATAGCTTGAAACTATATAATGTTAGTGAAGGAGCAAAACAGAGTTAAACGATATTGACGTAAGGAATATTGTGGGGCTTTCGTTATCAAGATATAAGCATATGTTGTCTCTAACAATTTAAGTTAGATTGGAACACAATTTAAAGCACGTAACTTATTGGTAACCTTTACGTTTACTGTATATCAAATATTCACTTTGGTAACATAACGGTTGATTGTAACGGCATAAACGAATAGAGATAAATATAGAGTTCCATGTATCAAAATACTCAGGATGAAAGTAATTGAAGTAATTGATTAAGCTTTGTCCGCCCGTCCGCCTGTCTGTGCACACGATAACTTGAGTAAATTTTGAGATATCTTATTGAAATTTGGTATATGGGTTCCTTGGAGCTCATCTCCCATTCGTTATTCGAATGTTAACCACGCCCATTTTTACATATATAACATAAGAAAAACACCAAAACATCTGTTTATTTCCAATAATACACTATAATGTTCAAATTTTATGTGTGAACTGATATGGAGACCCTTGGTAAATTTTTTGAAAATGGGCGTGGCACCGTCCCGCGTGGGATAAAATCAACTTTACAAATTTATTAATTATAAATGAAAAACCATTAAACCTATCATAACAAACTCGGCAGAGAGGTTGCCTCTATAAAATGATGCTCCGAAGAACGAAATCTGTTAAGCATCACGTCCCATTTTATAAAAAAGATTTTAAATGATTTGTTGATGAATAAAAGATAAGGCTTCTTTGCAAAAAAGAGCTTTATATCATGTATTTTTTTTCCAAGTGAAATAGAACAATTTTTGAAATAGGCGTGACACCACTCCTTTTATGACTAAGCAATTTTCTATGTTTCGAAGAAAAATAACAGATCGTCCATAAGCTATTTTCTTATAGCACCAAATATTTCTGGAAAAAATGGACGAGATTGGATAAGAACCACGCCCGACATTTCACATAAAGTACTTTTGAAAAGGTCGTAGGCGAATATAATGAGCTATAACTTTGCGAAGAGAGCTAAATAGCAATGGTATTTTACTTTCTAGATTACCAGTAATCATTCTAGTAAAAACGGATGGATCCGTTAAGGACCTTGCCACTTTTATATAAAGATGTTTTAAAAGGGTCGTGAGACTAGACTAATAGGCTATATCGTATGTTTTATATTAATGATAGTTCACTTATGAAGGTTTCTCTGTAGAGGAAATCGGAGAGACTTTTTAGTAATAGTTTATTTGAATTACTGTATCATTGTACTCACGCTTAGTATATAATGTTCGATTACACCCGAACTTAGACATACTTACTGTTTTCTCTTTTCATATAGCACAGATCGACTCCACTCTCGCTGTCCACACAGAACTCATCCATTCTATGCTGATGATACCTCAACGAGAACGTGTGTGATTTCACTCACAGCGTATTGAATTGCCTTCTATACATCAATTTTCTGATACAAGCTTAAAGGCGAACTTAGATCCATGTCGTTTTTGTGTGAAGCGACAAGTCAAAGCCTCAACGCAAGTCAACGCGCCCAAAGCGCTTGCGGGAGATCGCCGTAAAATCTAATTAAAACTATTGCACTAAGCGCTGCGCCGATCCGATAATCCAGCAAAGCTGTGGGTGCTTTAATGGCATTACGACCGTTTTGTGGCCCATTTTCTACTCACTACCACTGAAAGCCTACAGAACTTGCAGATGAATTTTACATGCGCAAGATCACTCAAATATATTCAGATATAACGCATCCTTATCTCTATACACCTACAAAAATACAAACACTCATTCAAACAAGTAGGACGGGACTGTCTTACGCTGTGCGTAGACTTCTGCCTTTCATGAATGGGGCTGAACAATAATCTATCCCGTTTCGTAATCTCCGAATAATCGGACGTGTAAGTAAGAAATATATAGTGACAGAATCTACATACCTAAACGATTTTTAAGATAATTCAATAAAAATAGGTAGGGTACTTGTGTTAGGAGATTCAAAGTTTCAGGTTTTTTTGTGGTCTGCGTGTAAAAAGTGTGACTACGAATCACGTTATTTCAAAAATATATGACGTAATCGTAAATATTTGATGAATTTTGAAGCTTCTTTCGTAAGAAAGGGGCAAAAATGACGTTTATATGAAGTATATAATATATATACCACCGGATCTCATGATTTTTTTTCAGACATCATTATATGCTATACACGTAAGCATTGGTTAAATTTGAATCTTCTATCTGTTAAATGGATCCGAAGTCGCAAAAATATATTGATATATATATATATATACTATATATACCATCATATATATATTATATATATCACGATCTCTATGATTTTTTTTAGAAAACAATATATGCTATATACGTAAGCATTCGTTTAAATTTTGAAGCTTATAGCTGTTAAAATGGGTAGAATTTATGCGATATGTTTATTATATAATATCGTTGTATGAGATATATATCTATATATATCACGGATCTGTGTTATTTTTTCAGAAAACACATATTATCTATATATGTAAGCGTTTGGTGAAATTTGAAGTTTCTATTCATGTTAAATGGTGGGCAGAAATTGTGTGCAAAGTTTCTATGCTGAACAATCGTTGTATGGATATATGACTATATATAGCGACCGATACTCATGATTTTTTCAGACACATATATGCTATATACGTAAGTCATCGGTGAATTGAAGCTATAGCTGTAATGAGGTGAAATTGCGAAAGTTTCTTATCTGAACAATCGGTTTCATATGATTGATATATATATGTATACACCGATCTCTATGATTTTTTCAGACAACAATATATGCTATATACGTAAGCAATCGGTGAAATTTGAAGCTTATAGCTGTTAAAATGGGTAGAAATTGCGCAAAGTTTCTTATCTGAACAATCGGTTGTATGAGATATATACTATATATACACCGATCTCTATGATTTTTTTCAGACAACATATATGCTATATACGTAAGCTCGGTGAAATTTGAAGCTTATAGCTGTTAAAATGGGCAGAAATTGCGCAAAGTTTCTTATCTGAACCATCGGTTGTATAGATATATATACTATATATACCACCGATCTCTATGATTTTTTTCAGACAACAATATATGCTATATCACGTAAGCAATCGGTGAAATTTGAAGCTGTAGCTGTTAAATGGGGTAGAAATGCGCAAAGTTCTTATACTGAAAATCGGTTGTATATATTATTATATTATACTAACCCGATCTCTATGATTTTTTCAGACAACAATATATGCTATATACGTAAGCATCGGTGAAATTTGAAGCTTTTAGCTGTTAAAATGGGGTAGAATGCGAAAAGTTTCTATCTGAACATCTGTTTATATCGATATATATCTATATATACACCGATCTCTATGATTTTTTCAGACACAATATATGCTATATACGTAAGCAATCGGTGAAATTTGAAGCTTATAGCTGTTAAAATGGGGTAGAAATTGCGCAAAGTTTCTTATCTAACAATCGGTTGTATGGAGATATATACTATTTAC
This sequence comes from Eurosta solidaginis, assembly GCA_029619165.1. Taxonomy (NCBI): domain Eukaryota; kingdom Metazoa; phylum Arthropoda; class Insecta; order Diptera; family Tephritidae; genus Eurosta; species Eurosta solidaginis. The sequence goes on from JARSSU010025446.1 coordinate 31,507, forward strand.
CCCGATCTCAATATTTTTTCAGACATCAATATATGCTATACACGTAAGCAATTTGGTGAAATTGACGCTTCTAGCTGTTAAAATGGGGCCGAATCGCAAAGTAATTACTTATATATACTATATATACCATCTATATATATTATATATATCACCGATCTCTATGATAACAACTATATACTATATACTTAAGCAATCGGTTAATTTGAAGCTTTATACTGTTAAATGGGGTACAGAAATTCGAAAAGTTTCTATCTGAAATCGTTGTATGAGATATATACTATATATACCACCGATCTCTATGATTTTTTTCAGACAACAATATATGCTATATACGTAAGCATTCGGTGAAATTTGAAGCTTCTAGCTGTTAAAATGGGGTAGAAATTGCGAAAGTTTCTTATCTGAACAATCGGTTGTATGAGATAATACTATATAACCACCGATCTCTATGATTTTTTCAGACAACAATATATGCTATATACGTAAGCATTCGGTGAAATTTGAAGCTTCTAGCTGTTAAAATGGGGCTAAAATTGCGAAAATATATATATACTATATATAATATATACTATATATACCACCATATATATACTATATATACACCGATCTGTATGATTTTTTCAGACAACAATATATGCTATATACGTAAGCATTCGTTGAAATTTGAAGCCTCTAGCTCTTAAAATAGGGCAGTAATTACGAAAAGTTTCTTATCTGAACAATCGGTTGTGGGGGATATATACTATATATACGACCGATCTCATCAATTTTTTCAGGCAACAATATGGGCAATATACGAAAGTATATGGTGAAGTTTGAAGCTTCAGTCTGTTAAATTGAGTAAGATATTACAAAAATCCTCTTTTTCTGAAAAATCGGTTGTATGGAGGATATATGCTATAGTGGTCCGATCCGGCCGGTTCCGACAAATGTCTAATCGGACACCCAAATACACCCGCTCACCAAATTTTATCAAGATATCTCAAAAATTGAGGGACTAGTTTGCATACAAACAGAGACAGACGGACGACGACATGGCTAATCAACTCAGCTCTTCAACTTGATTATTTAGGTATACTTAATGGTGGGGGTCTATCTATTTTCCTTTAAGGACTTACAATTTTGGGTTTCGTGACGAAATTAATATACCATTCATTTTCATGAAAGGTATAAAAACATATGTATGTACACACAGGTACAAGGTTGATACGCATAGTTATAATAAGCAGCAAATCAATGACACGCAAAATTGAAACCGCAATGTTTAAACATTAGACGTTGAACGGTTACGCTTTGGTATCGACCATTTGTAACGGCTTACTGCTATTAACTGGTATTTTACAAACACAGCTATATATCGGTATATATGTATGCAAGCAAACAATGCTAAAGGCAACAATAATTATTGTTGTTTTCCCCTATTGAATTGAAAACGTGTTATGCCTTCTCATCAAACTGCTGTCTATTGAATGTTTTGGTATTTCAACCTAATGCGATGGAGGCGCATTCTGACTAAAGAGATATGTACTTCCGCTTCCGCATAACGAAACAAAAACTTCTTCAAAGAAAAAACAACGACCACGAAAGCACAAGATAACGAAAGGTACACATACTCATGTTGCAAGAACGAAACCAACAGCGATAGTTAGAGAACATGATGTACAAAAGAGGGGGAGACTGGGGAGCTAAGATTCTAGAAAGGTCTAGCTGCAAGCTACAAAGATTTGCTTCTAGCGTCTTATTAGCTCTCAACCGTTCAAAGAGTTTTTTTTGAGTACGTAGGGAGTTCCTTAAAGACGTGAGGCACCTCGTCCATGACTTGAAAGTATCTCATTTCACACTTTTGAAAGCATGGTTCGTTCTTTTAGAAACTAAATTTTTTTGGGGACAGTACTACAATAACACAAATATATTTGATTTGGTTTTTAAATTTTTGATACTGTTTTGATACTGTTTTCTAAATTCTAAGGCAAACTTGTGCAAAAGAACGGACACGGTTTTAGTATCTCGATGAAAGGAGGCTTTTACGTTTAGACTTTATCCATCTGGTATTGTAGCCGTTGATTTACATATATGGTTAAGAATATGGATCGTGGATACACGTTTCTTCGTAGCTTCTCCGCAGCAATTGGCAACGTCTACACGGGGCAATCCTGTTTCAAATATGAACGTATAATACAAATATTTAGCAGACGAGGCTTCGGCGGCCCTAAGTTCCTCACGGAAGAAGGTGGTGAATTGACCAGATCATATTGAATCGGTGCCGAAATGGTCGAGATCGCACCTTGATGGTGCTAGTTTCCGAATCATACCGCATGAATTTCTGGCAAAGGCATCAACATTGGCAACACTCCCCAAAAGCTTCGGCTGTATCTTTATCGCTACAAGAAGAAGAAGAAAGAGGAGACTCTTCAGGGTGTATTCGCCTTCGTTCATTACGTTTGTTTTGTGGCGAGGAGATCATGCACTGGGCAGAGTATTATTCGCATTGAGCTCGATCGGTTTGAGATTAGCGATATAAAAGGTGTTGAACCGACTGTACTTTTCATCAAAGATAGAACTTCTTCTAGCGACATACGAGTGAGTGTATTCTATTGCCAAAGTAGAGGAAAATGCAGACTTCCTCTATACTATGACATTTAGGCTTTGATTGATGCGAGTTGACTCAGATTACTTCAAGTTTAAGTTTTTGTGAAGCCATCTCAAAATAGTTTACAAAGTGGTAGTGGAAATCTATGAAACCTACCCATTCAGGAGGTGTGCAGATATTACCGAAACATAGAGTGCCAGGAGCTCGATGTTAGTCGCGCTTCCAAGTGTATGTTGCAGCAATCAATAGATGCCATACATTACTGACAAGATAGCAAACTCAACATCTACTCCGATAGCTAGCGCTATGAAAACTCCCTTTTGCCGGAAGTGGGAAGCGAGCGCTCTGTGAATTTTTTTCTATTCAGCAAGGCTCATCTATCAATGATTATTAGGGTTTTGACGGGTCACCGTCCAATGAAAGTGCATGCAGTACGTTTCAACATACTGCAAACCTCTCTTGCTGCAGCTGCATGGAAGATGAGGAGGGGAAATCATCGATACACCTCAAGCTTGGCTGTTCAGCTTTTGCGAGTTTAAGGCGAAAGTATTTCTGTTTCTACTCATTAGGATCTCCGAAGGATTTATACAGGATCAAGATTGTGCTTATTCAAAATTTTTTTGTTGCCACACAACAATTCTCTATAGCTTATGTATCCGTTTTATTATGAGGCACCACAACGAACCTTCATGTGGTTCAAGTGAGCTTTTTCTGCCGGGGTGGCTATGACTCAACTTGATCTTAACTAACCAACAGATAGTGCACTGAGTTATCTTTGCTTAAAGCCATGAGGCAGAACAACGATTAACGATTACATTAGTTTAGACCTTTCAGGGGATGGGATTTGTACCTGGCGAGTTGACACACAAATTCGGATTTGCTCTTAAAGAGGCTCTTGAGCTCCTTAATTTTATTGAGTATTTTCTTGTTTTTTGTGTGTTGCCGTTCATTAAGTCAAATATAGTTTTCAACCCGTATAGCTGTAGTATTCACCAGGCCCTGGACCATTAGGCTCATTCGCGGGTGGTTTTAATATATCGCAGAGAATAAATGTTTAAGAAACACCAACGGCAGCCCAGTTAGCTTAGAAGATCAGATCAGCAATGCGAAGTTGCTTCTTTACCATCTTAACTCACTACCGAAGTGGGTGTTGGTTCAGACAGGAGGGTCACGGGCGTAACTGGCTGTATGTATGTCTTCAGATATTTGAAAGGTATGTAAATAAATGCTCGAACCCTTAACAGGTAAAATTAAGTACGAACATTTGTAAGGTTAAAAAGGGTTTAACAAATGTTTGGGTGTAAATTACGATATAATTTGCATATTATCGATTCATGAATGACGGTTACAAACTGTCGTTTACCTTATCAGTTAACGACACAATAAATTTATCAACACGTGCTTAGCTTACCAACTCATGTACGTATCATAGCTATGTTCGATGGCACTCACACATGAATACCAACTTAATTTTATTGAACTCTACTCAAAACGAAGTACTTGTAATAAATTTTCGATCGATATTTTAATATATATATATACGTAGTAATATTTTATGCAAGGAATACTTTATTGCCAATACATTCAGTGGTGTACAGTTAAAGACTTGACAGAAGGCATGCTGATTCGGATCAACCAGCTGCTTGGGAATAGCTGGAGACTCTAGATGCGCACACTCTCTAGAGTCAAATCCCAAAATCGAATAAGACTATGCAGCAGTGCTAAAAATTCATTCTATTATAAAGCATAGGCTATAATGCTCTATACAGATGGTATATTTATGTTAATTACCTAATTGATTCAAAATTGGGAGATTACTCGTAGACTAAAAAACACTAAAGTACCTGCTCCCCTATCTAAAAATCCCGAAGTAAATTGACCAATTCAAATTAGTTTGTCAGCTTGCGGTAAACAGTTACGATTAAGCCCAGAGATTAGTTGGCGAATGAGGAAGAGGTAATCTGCATTAACTTGTTAAGTTAGTTGCTAAGGTGTTTAGCTATTGCGGATTAAAGCTACTGATTCTGAAATAACTTTAGGATTGCCATTCAGTAAGCCAATTTCCAAAACCAATGAAGTTTCGTTGGCGTTTATAATAAACTCTGCCCTATTACAACCTACATGAAGGAAGCCTTAGTCAAGCCTTACTGGTTCGGATCCTTTGTAGTTAACTGTGAAAACTGAAAGCCAATTTTGTTTAGCGTCAGTCTACGTGGATTTCAATCGAGTTAAACGCCTAGTTAATTGTGATTAGCGCTTTAGTCTGTCTACCCCTTCATGCATATACACACTCTCACTTCTCTATTTTCCCCTCAATACTACTCGTGTAGTACTTGCTCTTTCGTGCCATTTGATATCCCTTTAACCACGTTTCATTGCCATTTACCAAATCGAATCGATGAATTATCGCAAATTAATTTTAACAGCGCTTTACTGCAATTTACTAACTGTAAATGATTGAAATCAACCCTGGGGTTAATGAAAGTATTGCAGTTGGCAGTTTGGTTTTTGTTGATTTGCTTTTAAGTTTCAAGCAAATGTCAGTGCATAAATTACGAAATAAGGTGAGATGAGTAAATGAGTGTAAATGGGTTGAGCGTAGTATGAAGAGCAGTAAGTAGTAGGAACGACAGTGTTGCGACATCCGTTTAGTGCTTAGTTGCAATATGAAGAAATTGTGAAAGGTGACGCGCAGAAAGTAACAAAAATAATTTCATTCATAAATTGTCGTGCCATCAATTTGGAAAATGTGAGACTCACTGACGAGCCTAGAAGTTTGTATTTATCGGTAGCTTTTCAACCTAGCTTCATCCTCTTCTCTTAAGGTATTCCACCACTCAGCCGATCAGGTCGCTTTGTATATTATAGATATAGTTATTTTGTAGACCTTGGTCCTACTGCCATATCGTCGCCTACACCTGGACGTTATGCAAGCTATACATTTTTAATGTCCTCCGACATAAGGTTTGTTTGCAGTTGGGGAATGAGTATTACGGAAGCTGCCGACTTTTCACTAGTCGTCTTATAAAGATACTGAATTCGTTCATCGCGTTAGTGAATTGGGTTAATAAGTGGGTTTCAATCGCAATCACAGGCAACCAGTTTGGATTAGCGGATACTGTTTAGGTATTAGTTTCACTAGAAGCTACGTCCCCGTGTTGTTAGTAAAATTTATCGTGGTATCACAGTGAGTACAAAGTGCTTGCATTCTTGGTGTGAAATAAGCAGCATCAATTCATGTGGTGATTTCTGTGTATCTCTAGGTTAAGCCCACGAGGGCTGTCTCGAACGTTGAACCAAGAGATTCTGTCTTAGGACATATAACAAGACACTTCAAGACAAATTATTTTAAAGCTCCCATACATTAGAATCTTAAAGCTATTGACAGGACTTTAGACGCAATAATATCAAGTCACATAAGCTCAGGGTGAGGAAAGAAAAGGTAGAGAAAGGAAAGTAAATGAAGAGAAAGAAAAGAAATGGAAAGGCAAAGAAAGGTAAGGAAGGGAAAAGAAAGAAAAGGTAAAGAGAAAGGAAAGAAGGAAAGGAAAGCAAAGGAAATGAAAGGTAAGGTAAGGAAAGGTAAAGAAAGGAAATGAAAGGAAAGGAAACGAAACGAAAGAAATCAAACCGAAGCCGGAACTAAAAAACGGCTTATTATAGGTGTAGACGCGGTTAGGCGAGTAGTTCATTTATTATAAAACTATATAAATTTACTATCGATAACAAAGGTTAACAAGGAGTTACTGATTTTTGTTGAAGAGTTATCGAACAATTATCGACATGTTACCAAAAAGCTTTCTAAATGTTATCAAAAAATTATCCATATGATAACGAAAGTTTTCGATTTTGAAAGAAAGATCGATTGTTTATCGAACAGATAACGATTTGGTGTCAGATTTGTTATCGTACCAACCAAGTTGTTATCGGCGCGTAACCGATTTCTTATCAAAAAATATCGATTTGTGATCGATAAATATTATGGCTTCATGTACAAAAAATTATCGGGAATTTCCTATCGGCGTGTTATAGACGTGTTATCGGTTTGTTATGAAACAGATACCGAAAAAACTTCTTTATAAATCGACCACACATCTATAAGCCGTCTATAACAAGCCGATAAGAAACCAACAAGAGCCATCTTCAGGGTATTTTTCGTTTGTGTGCATGGTAGGTTAGAAAATCTGTCTAATAAACTGGGCCTTGAAATATATCTAAAGAGTGTCTTTTTTTAGGGCCCACATGCAGAATATTTTAACCAAAAGTAAATTTTAAAACGGGGAAGCTAACCGATGGGTTAAAAGATAACTTGCCGTTCTCCAAGCGAGCCTAAGGATCAGACGTCAAAATCCAGAAATTATTTACGTATGAATTTGTCTCACTTTCTGTTGAAGTGTGTACACATCTCGGCAACTTCGTAATGCTTTAACACTTTAAGAGCCAGCAACAATAGCAACACCAGCAAATCGTTGCACCACTTAAACCAAAAGTCAATAATTTATGCATTTCAATAACCTTCACGTAGACTCAACTTTTTCATATATTTCATAGACGAAAGAAGCCAGAAGAGAGACGTGACAAACTATTCTAACAACAACATGAGAGTCAGAAGTTCACAGCCACGCTAAGTTTTTGTTGCGTTCAATACCCGCCAAATTGCCAACATTCGAATTTTTTATGCACCGAAAAAAAAACGCAAACTAACAAACAACCATTACGCCAATCCCACAGCCACATTCGCATATTTTTTTACACGGAGGAGCATTGAAAAATGTACAAATACGAAACAGTTATCGCTGCTGAGCTGAGCAATGCAACGCCACTTTGAATAAAAAAAATGTAAGAGAAAATGATACAAAACTGGCGAAATGAAAAATGTTGCAATCCGTTTGACTGGCTCTGTAGTTTTCTGTGGAAAAGTACAAGCAAAGGAGGAGAGCTCTACGATAGGCAAACGACACTAAAGTAAATGAACGAAATGTGAACTTAAAGCATACGGCGTACCAGCAATGCAACAACACAATTAAAATAGCATAACGATAGTTTCATCATTGTAAGGTGTGCACAGTGGGCCAAAGCTTATATAAAAATGTACCCAAATAGCTAGAGTTCCAAAGTAATGAGGCGTTCTACATAATGTCACTGTATTCAGTCCATCTTCCATCAGAGGAACAACACTGGTTGTATCCGATTCAATTTGACAGCAAACTGTTGTGGAAACCCAAAGTAGAGGACAGAGCTAGGTTAAGTTTAGGTACGTAGTACTTCTGTTGTGAGGAGACCGTAAGCAAACGCTGGGGCTTTTTCCAAAAGTGGTGCATTGGCTGTTTGCAAATGAAGGCTAAGACAAGTCGGTCACATTATACTACTGAATCAAAGCATGTTTAGTTTGAAAAAGAATGAAGTTGACAAGTGAGAAGGTAAGTTAGGTTGAATGCGTCTAAAAACTAGCTATGAAGTATCTATAGTGACAGTACTAAAACCCCATATTAGGCACTAGGACTTTACGTTACAAACAAACTTCGTTTTCTTGGCAAATACCAAAGAGATTTGACAACTCTGTAGCCCTTAGTAGGTGGAGTCTTATTCTCGAGGGCGCAGCACATTATCACAGAACTGTTTCTTTCTGAAGCTCGTACTTCATACATTTTCTGTTACTGATGAGGTCTAAAATATGTGACGCAGAAGATAGTGTCCAGCTAGTATGCTATAACAAGCCTTAAGTTTTTTAGAAATAAGAGCAACTTGGTAAGTCCAATATCGGGAGAATTTGCAGCATCTACGACTTTTATGCTTGATGACAGATATAATATGTACTGTACTATGGAATATGTAATGTGCCGTACTGTACAATATAATATTGTGGCGAATATTAACGGTTCTATATATAACTAGCAGCTACTAAATAAATGCACAACAATAATGAAGCAAGCAGCCACACTTGTGCACAAGAACACATCAAAGTAAGCCATTTACACACACATAGAAGGCGATGAAGAATATCTCACATACACATATGTAATCATCGCTAAGAGCAGAAGATGGTACTAACCCATACACACGCATATAGCTAAATAACCAAGTATGAGATACAATTGTGCCATGTTCGTGAAAAGTCTAGACCTTAGGAGAAATAGGCCAACCAGGCAACAGATGCTATAAAAGCAGCGCAAGCTGAGGAAATAAGTAATCAGTTTGATTTAAACATGCTTTTGTGAAGTACGTGATAAGGAAGTATAATTGTACTACTCCCTAAGTAGTCTAAATATAGATCATTTTGCAATACTGAATATTGGTGTTATTCATTCGACAGTTCAGCCATTCGAAAGTTAGCAGAAGGTGCATAGTTATGAGAAATTCCCAAAAGTCGTTACAATATGTAGAACATGATCATGAGGTACTTTGCAAACTACTTTTCAGGGAACTGGGCTAGGAACCGATCCATGCGAAAACATCAAATTAATGATGCTTGATAGAAGAAAAGAGACAAAAAAAAGAGCGAGGAAAGGGGAAAGAGACGTTGAAAGAGAAAGAGTGAGAGAACCTCAACGGCCCATTCGTAACGTTCTATATTTTATGACTGTAGACCCAGTATAGATGTATGTTGCGGCCTGAGCGTAGTAGATGAGAGTATTTTGCCAAGTTCTCGAGGTATGCCATATATTTCGGTTACTGGGCACTGTAATATCTTACCAACATCGACAGGAAGGTGAATCAGACGTAATTCTTATTCATATACGATGTTATTGTATAGCCTTGGGTCACGATTGTTCGATCTATTTTATGATCAAAACTGTTCAAATGCCATGATATGACGGCATCTGACATTGGCAAATCTTTAAGCGTTCATGTGGATGTCACGTACCGAGCTGGAACTTGCGAACCGAAGCTGGACGCCAGTAGTGACTTTTGGATTTTGTTGACCTATTTTCTTCAGATGTACGTATCTTTGTAGACGGCATTGACGAATCGGAGCTTTATTGTGCAGTTCAATATTTTGTACAAATCTAGAAATGTTAGTTACATGGAAGATGCATAGGTAGAATGATCTAAGCATTTTTGATTAGATTGAGCCGGGCTGCTTCGTGAGTACCCTACATAGACTACATGAGTCCATTTCTTTATTAGCTATTTATAGAATTCTTTAGGAAAATATCCGATATAAGGAAGTACACTGTCGTCTTACAGAAACGGCCTCTTTTTAACTGACGTAGCTGCCATCCAACCTATACTCAACTCAGGCGTTTTTCCCTTGACAATCCATCCCACAGTGCAGCTTCGATGCGTTCCAAAAAAGGTAAAAGCTTTGTTTGAATAGAACTTTTCTCACTCGTGTTCGTCTCCCGCGCTGTACAAGCATATCGTTTTCATATGCGCACCACAAAATTATAGTGAATAATTAACAGTTATTAATAATGACAAAAAACAGCTGCTGCCAAATGCGAGAACGAAAATGGTCGTCGTCCGTCGCTGGGTGTTTTGCTTTCTTGGTGCGATTGGAGGCACTGTTACTCGCTTAACAAGTTGAGGAATGTGAAGGAGGAGAGAATTGGAGGAACAGAAGAGACGGAAAAAATTATGAAACAAGAAACAAAATTACAAGAATAACACAAATAACAATGAGCTCCGGAGAAAACTAAGGAGGAGTGCAAAGTTTATGGATGCTTAAAAGGCGAATGACACAGAAATTGCAAAGTTGGAACCTAAGCAAATGTGCGGGGCAAAGTGTTTTTGGGTGTCGGAAATTGTTAAGGCTGAAGCAAATTTCTAAAAGACAAAATCTGAAATGAGTAATGTCTTAAAAGCGACCTTTACAGGATATGAGTACATAAAAATGTATTTAGTGTGATGATAGGTTGTTTGCGTACTAAATGAATTAGGAACTACTTGAAATATGAGATAAGATAAATTTCTTGTAAATTATTTAACCTTTTCCTAAGTGAGTTGTTGCATTTTGTTAGAGGCAGCTGGGCCGCGGGCGGGAGGGTGTCGACAAAGTATTAAGTTCGCTCTTTCAAGCATTTCTACTCAAGAAGAACTTAAGTGCAACCGGGGTTTGTAAGGGAAAATTCGGATGCGTGCCTTGTGCCCAATGTAAGTGGATACGGAACTTTGTCGCTGATTGGCAAGTTGAATGGATGACTATTCACAGATAGCAACTAGAAAAGCAGTATAAACTGCGAAGTCTGATCTAATATAATTTTAATACCAAGGAAAGAGAAGACTTTAGAGTTCACCCCATTACATGGTTAGGTTAGGTTTGGTTGAACTGGCCGGTCCATGAGGACCTCACATACACTGAATGAGTCCGTAGTGTTACCAGAAGTTTGTTTTAAATACCAAACTGAAAAACCACGACCTATGTTATAAAATAAATCCGCCCTCTGGCAAATACTAGAAGATTTCTAGGACTTAAGCCACTTCCTGCTTATAGATCTGATAGCTGTATAACTCCTAATAGCTGGAATATTAGCCTGCCAAACGCAGGACACGAGCACGAAACGTGCTCGATCAGATCGTTTCGTCCTCCAATCCCGCACTTCCTACATCTGCTATCATTGACCAAGCTTAATTTAAAGGCATGTGCCGCCAGAAGGCAGTATCCAGTCAGAATACCCATCATGAGTCTACAGTCCTCTCTTTTTAATGTTAGTTAATGTTAGTTTAACTTTGTTAGTCTAAGCTTGTAAGACCTACACATAATCTTCGACACTTTACAGCCCCGCGCTTGAACCCTCGCTTTTCCCACTTGGTCAATCATGTGCACCTCTCGCCTCTTAATCTCGCCCAGTCTAATTGGGACGTCTACGGAGCAAGCTTCAAGGGATGCGCTCTTTACATTACATGGTACATGCCACAAAATTTACGAAGGTAATTAAACATTAGGCAAACGAAAGTCCCTTCCCGACGAACAAACATCTCTCCGGATGTGTGGCTTGGAATCATGGACGGTGTCGCGAGAAAATGCTTGAATGTTTAGGATTTATGGTCCTTTCCTTAATGCCGATGGCGAGTATCGAAGAAGGTATGTTGTTGTTGTTGTTGTAGCAGTGCTTCGCCCCACCTAACAGCCGCGACCGATAACAAATTGTCATCAATATCCTCTAACGGGAGTATAAGGAAACTTGCTGTTTCAACAGGGGTGGACCGTAATGAAAGGGGTGTTAGAGGCGTTGGTTCTACATTACAATTAAAGAGATGGTTGGTGTCATGTGGGGACACATTGCAAGCGGGGCATACATTTTGTATGTCGGGGTTGATTCTGAATAGGTAAGAGTTTAACCTGTTACAGTATCCAGAACGAAGTTGACCCAGAGTGTCACGCGCTTCCCTGGGGAGTATGCGTTCCTCTTCCACAAGTTTTGGGTACTTCTCTTTGAGTACTGGATTCACCGGGCAATTCTTGACATAAAGGTCCGACGCCTGTTTGTGGAGTTCACCAAGGACCAGCTTGTGTTTTTTTGCTTCATACGGCTCGGTTCTCAGGTGCCGTATTTCCTCAAAATGCTTACGGAGATGACTCCTTAAGCCCCTAGGCGGTGTTGGCTCATCAATCAGATGACTGTTTGGATGCTCAGGTATCTGGGTATTCAACAGGAACTGTTTGGTTAGCATCTCATTTCTCTCCCTGATGGGGAGTATTCTCGCCTCATTATGTAGATGGTGTTCTGGGGACATAAGAAGACAGACCGTGGCGATTCTGAGAGCAGTATTTTGGCAGGCCTGTAGCTTCTTCCAGTGGGTAATTTTTAGGCTTGGCGACCATATGGGTGACGCGTAGCACGTAAACGGCTGGCAAATTGCTTTGTATGTAGTAATGAGCGTTTCTTATCTTTTCCCCAGGTACTGCCAGCAAGAGATTTGAGGATTTTATTACGGCTCTGGATTTTCGGAACAATTGCGGCTGCGTGCTCACCAAAATGTAGATCCTGATCAAACGTCACACCCAATATTTTGGGGTGTAGGACAGTCGCTAGCGTAGTGCCATCCACGTGGATGTTCAAAAGGGTGGACATTTGGGACGTCCATGTTGTAAATAAGGTCGCAGAAGATTTAGTCGGTGATAATGCCAAGTTTCGCGAGGCGAAAAAACCGGAGAGATCAGGGAGGTAGCCGTTTATTCTGTTGCATAGCTCATCGATCTGTGGGCCTGGGCCTGTGGCCATTATTGTGCAGTCATCGGCGAAAGACACGATAGTAACTCCTTCTCGTGGCGAAGGTAGTTTTGATAGGTAAAATTAAACAAAAGTGGGGATAGGACACCACCCTGAGGCACCGCTTGTTTAATTCTTCTTGGCTTTGATATTTCGTTTCTGAATTGCACCGATGCCTGCCGACCACCCATATAATTTGCGGTCTACCTTTTAGACATGGGGGAAGGCTAGACGCTTCCAGGTCTTGCAGTAACGTGCCATGGTTGACCGTATCGAAAGCTTTTGATAGGCCTAGCGTTACGAGTACTGTTCTATGGTGGGGGTTTTGATTTAAACCGCAATTTATCTGGGTGCTGATGGCATTGAGCGCGGTGGTGGTGCTATAGAGTTTTCTGAAGCCATGCTGATGACAGGCTAGCTACAAAGTTGCTTGGAAGTAGGGGAGCAAAATGGCTTCAAGCGTCTTTGCTACTGGCGATAGGAGAGATATCGGACGATACGACTCACCTATATTAGCTGGTTTCGCAGGCTTTAGTAGCAGGACCACCTTGGCCATTTCCATATCTCGGGTATGACAAACGTGGAAAGAGGCAGGTTGAAGACATGTGCCAAGTATTTGAAACCCTCTTTCCCTAGGCTTTTAAGCATCGGCATGGCTATGCCGTCTGGGCCCACTGTTTGGATAGTTTAGCGTGACCAATGACATCTTCAACCTCTCTGGCGGTGATGGTAATTGATGACGCGCTGAACTTATGTTTACGTGCGTGTTTGTTGGCCCCCGTCTATCTTTGTCGACCGTAGAATGCATTACATATTGAGGACAGAAAGCGCTCGCGCATTTTTTCGAATCCGACAGCACTTTATCACCGAAGGCGATGGAAACTTTGTCATTGTGCTTAGACGGATTCGATAGGGACCTTTTTAAAGTTTATGAAAGTGCGTTTTTCTGTAACGATGAAGTCGGCGGTACGCTCGAAGGAAATAAGCATAGGCAGGAGATCGGATGCCAATGTTACCATCGGCTGCCAGTTGACGCAGTTTACGAGTTCTGCGCTCACGATTGAGATATTCGGCGAACTGTGACAGCTTCCTACCATACGTGTGGGTGCGTCTCCGTTTATTGTGCAGCAGGTCGTTTCTTCTATTTGATCCGCCAACATCTCACCCTACTGTCCGCCCGCAAGTTTGAATGCCAGAGATCGTGATGGGCATTAAAGTCGCCTAAGATAATGCGATTGTTGCCAGTGAGTAAGGCGCTAATATTAGGGCGGTATCCACTGGGGCAACAGGTGGCAGGAGGGATGTAGATGTTGATGATTTCTAGGTTTGCATCGCCTGACCGGACAGATAGGCCTTGACGTTCTAAGACATTGTCTCTGCGGTCGATGCCAGGATCAAATATATGATATTGCACAGAGTGTTTTATGATAAACGCGAGGCCGCCTCCATTTCCGCTCATGCGATCTTTTCTGTGGACATTATACCCAGAGCAGGTTTGCAGTGCAGATCTTGCTGTGAGTTTAGTCTCTTGAATCGCTGCAATGCGGATGTTGTGCCGCTTCATGAAATCGACTATCTCCGTGATCTTCCCAGTTAGTCCATTACAGTTTAACTGCAGAATTCTGAAGTGCATAGGGGAGACGTCGCCACTCTGGGAGTAAGTGACGGGTGACTACGCCTGGGTTGAGGAAGGCCAGGACGCAACTGCTGTTGTGGCCCTGGGACTGGGCGTCCTTGGGCAAGCATTGGGGTACCTGGTAGATTGGGGTTTGCGACCTGGCAACATGGCGCAATGAAACCCGTCGGGGGGTTGCCGTCGCGGAGACCAGAACATCTAGGAAAGTGGCACCGTCCAAGGCAGGAGCTGCATTGGGCGGATGTCGCCAAACATATCTATATATTCTGTGCTGGCAAACGGTGCAAACGGGGTTAGGGACTAAGAGTCTGTTTCCCTGACCTACACGATTGCTGCCGGAAAAGAGGGGAGAAGACGGGGGCAGGGGCTGATGCTCAGCATTGCTACCGACTCTACTACGGAGATAGTAGTTATGAGTGGTAGCAGCTGTTTGAGTTGTTGGCGCTGCGGGGCGGGAGCAGCAGCGGGTACTAGTTGTGGCTTGCTGGAAGGTAGTGGGGAGGGGGGGGCGCTAAGGTGTATACTACGGGACGCCCTTGGACGTGAACATCAAGGAGCCACAAAAGATTTATAAAAGTTCGTGGACGTCGGGTTTTGGGATCGAGCCCAGAACAACCTGTCCGATGCAACCATCTCTTACACGAGACACACTCAACAGAGTATGACCGTCCTAAAAAGATTCTTTTCCGGCAGATACAGCAAAACTATTTCTCAGGACCGGGGTCAGGAGACGGACCCGGATTGGATTCGATACCTTCCCTGAGCAAGAGAATATGGAGCAGTCCCGCTGCAAGGAGCTGCTGGGAGGATGACAATTTGTGGGAGGGACGCAACAAATTAGATGGGGTCACACTGAAATGACAGTCCTTGGTCGGGAAAAACTTCCGGTACATAGTACCGACTGCCTTGGGAAGCGAAGGTATAATAATGAGGTGTATGAGATTTATGCAGATATGAAGACAGTGCAGAGAACAAAAGCTCAAAAGATTCGATGTTATGGACGAAAGCGCTCCAACGAAGAGAGTATTTCAGTTAACACATCAAATTGTAAGCAGAGGAAGGAATGGGACCTCCAATGAGTTGGAGAGGCAGGTGGAGGTAGAGCTGACCTCCCTTGGTGGTTCAAATTGGCGTCAGTTTTCGCGTAACAGAGATATCTGGCGTAACTTGTTAGGATGTGACTTGACCTATCTTCATCTGGATCGTAGCTCAAAGTATACAGATGATAGACTCTGGTTCTTGTATTTGAATGGGTTTGAATCCAAGTATTTTCGGGGGCACAAAACAACGTCTGTTTAACCTATATTTGGGGCGGGTCACGTGCGGGCCTTTTCAAAGAAAGAAACAATCTCCAAAAAATTAAGGACATACTTAAGGTGTGGTGGATTCGCATCATAGTACCGTCGTAAAAGGTGAGTGAGAGGTATGCCGATATCCAGCAAATTCTCGGGCTGTGAATGATGTCCTTTTAGGCGCAAGGATGCACTTTCATTTATTTTTATTACTTTTGGATAGCTACAAAAGGTTTTCGATATTATATATGGATCTTCTTTAGAATATTTTGAAGATCGTTTCAGATTATTGGACCTTGGGGGATAACTTGGGCCCCTTCCTTATAAATTTTTTCTGTTTCAGGAGTTAGTTTAATATATTTTTCGAAAGATTTGGTGTAATTCTAATATTTTAGGAATGATCTAGGTACTATTTCAGTCAGATCAGTTCGGATATTTTCGGGGTCCCACAGGTCTATATAGGAACCTTTAAAAGATTGTTTCGAGACCAATTCCGAGCTACTTGCACTTTCTCGGAACTATGTCGGGCGTATTTTAGGGCCACTTCGATTTAATTTCGGGACTTGTGGTAAGGCCTTAATCGGCTTGATATGAGCCGAAACCGACATCGACGAGTTAACGCTTGTTATCGACGATATAAACACCACAATGATATTGCTTGAGACCCACATTTTTTTGAAACTTTAACAAAGCTATAAGAGACCCCCGCTTTTTGGAATACCGCTAATGTACACTTCTTCTCTCCACAAACAAAGCGTTCTAACCCAAAAACATACCCAGATTTTTTAAATTATCTCTTAAGAAAATTATCAAAGTTCCCACCCATTTCTCTTCCAGTTTCCTCCTCTTTGCTCTTAAAACTAAAATGACCTCACGAGGTCAGTATGCTGAGTAACCATAAAAGCCTCGTTTTGTGGTATTTGAAATACAAAATTTGCGACTTGAAATATTTTGGCTTTCTGAATTGTGTCCAATTATAAAATTTATTTTCATTGTTGTTGTACTTTCAAAAGTTGAATGGCACAAAAATTTTAATGCGAAATCTGGTAAAGCTTAAAGCAGGAAAGAAAATTCAATGTGCCAGCGAATTAGCGCCTGAAAAGGTGCTACAATGATATAAAGTTTTATTTCGTGATGGGGGAAGAGGGAGAGAGAACGGGAAGGAGGGAGAGGAAGCTCATAGCAGGATGAATAAAATGTAGAGTAATAATTTGTAAGTGGGAGTAGTGATTTAGTGAATTTCGTGATTTTTGTTCTTGTGAGAGAAAACTCGTTAGCCTATTGTTGCTTTTATACTTCCTCAGCTACTCCTTCACCTAACTCGTTACTGCCTGTAGTTGAATATATTTTAAATGCTTTTCCTTGTTATTTGCTATTGTGCGGCGTTTTGATTTAATTATAAGAAAATTTCAACAATTTTAAATTTGTGTAAATTCCTCTAGAGAAGTGAGCGATAGCGCCAACATTGGGTGGGTATTGTCTGAAAGCCGTTGCTTGGTTAGTTGCTCGGCAGAATTTTTTGTTGTTTGTCATTTTGTTTTGTTGTTGTTGTAGTTTTTGTAGTAAAGAGTTTTGAATGCGTAATTAGTTTTAATGAAAAAGTGGCTAACGATTTAATTTGCTTGTTTTGTTTTTGACAGATGCTGCGTGGAAAGGTAAATTTATGTAGTCTATTGTGCGTTGCTATCCCTTTCTCTGAGACCTCTTTCTTATCTCTGTGATTACTCCAATTCATATAATTGCAGTTTTTTGGTAACATGTATTTGACTTTTTTGTTACACTCAATAGTTCACATATAGTTTATTTCGTTAAATAAAAACACATTGCAATTTCGATTGAGTAGTCAAGCGCCGAAGCTCGACCTTTATAACCTTGGAGGCGAATCGCGTCAAGTCTTTGTTTTTTTAGTCAGTTTGCTATTTCATTTCATTAACTAAATGTGTTAGTCGTCACTGAACAAGCGTAGAATGTTGGCAAATAATACGTGCATTCGCCTTGCATCGTTGCGCGTTAATCAACGACACCAACTACCACTATAATGATCTTACTCTTTCCAAATAAGCCACATCTTAAATTTTGGTGAGCACTGATCTAAACACAAGGCTGTAGTTATCGGGAGAACAAAATCTTTGCGTACGAAGTACGTGAATAGGCGATAGATGATGAGTAACATTGACAAGGGGATAAAAAAGAGCGTATGAAAATAGAAAACCTGAAATTATAAAGCGATATCGAAATAATGTAGCTATTTCCTAATTCGGAGAAATGTCTTCGCTTGCAACGAGATGCAGGTGGTAAATTTGACGTCCGGTGCTTTTGCCCGGCTTGTATACGTTCCTTGTGCTGCTTGTGTAGTGTTGATTAGGCGTAACTTGAAAAAAAAACTGCGGTAGAAGGACCCAGGAAGGAAAACCTTGGCAGGGGGCTGAGGACCAGGTATCGGAATACTCCTTTAAATATGTCAGTCATTAGTTTCACCCTCTTTTTACCTCCTTTACAATAAGTCACTTTCATGTTTGTACGCAAATTTCAAAACAAAACTGAGAAATCTTCACGTAGAGATAGAATCTCTAAACTTGAAACATACTTCAGATGCCATGAGAATGCAACATTGGGAAAAACTTCACAGGTCGGGCAGGCTCCGAGTTAGCGTTAATCTAGAGATCTGAAATTTTGACCTAGTTAGCTAAAGCTCTATGAAAATGAAATATTTAGGGTCACCACCTTTAGGCAGGGACCGAGATGCTCAGATTTTTTCACAGAACCGTCGCTATCGATTTTTAATAAAATTCTCATTTCGCTGGAACTGGAAACCTCACGTTTAGTTCAGCGCAATGCGACACCGCACAAAAAGGAAAATATTCCGCCGGGCTCAAAAAAGCTCCAAACGCAACAGCCTGCTAATGATTTCGCGACTCGGCTTCCCCTTGTTAATCGACATCAGAGATCTGTTTTGAGTAACTACTAATAAAATTAGTGCACTTAGTCATGAGCAAAAACTGTGTCTAAATGTGTACTTAGTCACGTACAGAAAAATACTATGAGTGATTAGCACATAAAATAGAAAATACATATAAGTGCCCCGCAACACATATGTCCCATACATATATGTGACGCGGACATGAAAAGGTGGCTTATGACTCAAAAAAGAAATTGCGAGAAACAGCTGTTAAGATAAATAATGCATTTCTTCAGTTTCTTAGTAGTTTTTTCTTGTTTTTTTTGAGTCATACGCCACATTTTTATAGGCCGGTCACATATGACATTGTTGAGTATAAACTGAAATCATAGTCGCTTTAGACTCAGTAGCACGTTGGTTTCGTGTAATACACTGTATACTTCGTTTATTATCGGTTTTTCTTTAGCGCTGTATTCAGTTTAGTTTCGTGTACATCGTTTGTCACGAAGTCTGATTTGACTTTATTCATTTTATTGCACTGTTAGTCTTACTTATTCCAATTAGTGTTTTCGTATAATACAGTAGACTTTCTTGCTCAATAAGACAATTGAGTACTGAACTGCTTCGTGGCTTATGAGCGTTATTCATTTTACGAAGCATGACTATGTAATGTGTGTTAGTGGATAAAGGTGCTGGATAGTTCTTTGTTTGAATACGCACTAATACTAATTTTTTGGTTAGTCCACTAATAACTAAAAGATGAATAATTGCAGCTCACTGATCGACAGTAAGAGTCAACAACGATGAATGCAGAAGCAGTGGAAAATATTTCTAGAGCATTTTCGAACACCGGCGAAGAATATTTGGTTACCGGCTAATGCATCTGTTTTAATGTCGCGTTTTAATAGTATGAAAGGCCTTTTAGGAGCAACGTTGATATCGAGTGTAGCAAGAAGAGTGTGTGAACGCTACCTTGAGTTAAAGATGGCACCAAGATGCCTTTTTCGAAGAGAGAGCTTACCATGCTACTTTAAAGGAATAATGGTAAAAAATTAATGACAGCCGAAAGGTTTCATACCAGAGAGCAATCTCCGGCTAGAATACAACGGCGACCTGATAGTCGCAGCCTTGATAGTACTTAGATTATGGATGGATTCTTCTTTAAGAATCCTGGATGAGGATATCGATGAAACACCTATGGAAGATGATCAACCCGATCGTACATTCTTTGACGATGGTAATAAAAGTCGTCGAGAAAAATTATGCAAGCTGAATCACTTAATTGCCCTGGAACGTTGACATTATCGACCTGAGTTCCTATTTAACGCAAGTTCGGCTTGCTCCAAACTGGAGCTCCCAGTGAGTTAAGCGACGCTGTGGTAAGGGCGACTTCAACCCACCGTAGGTTAGAGGGTCAAACAAATTTTAGTGCTCCCCACGCAGTCTGTCTAATCCACAAGTTGTTAGTACCGGAGCGTACCAGCTTCATGTCCGTCAAGAACGCAACTCTCCTTTGAATCTTCGCGGATTTTTTTTGCAATTTTAGCGGCAAACAACTCCAAACTAGATGAGATTGAAGGAAGAAGGGTTGATGTTGAATGAGACATAACGAAGTAACAATTGTCATCAAGCAATCCAACGAAGTATAGGCATTTGAAAAAAAAGGATCCGGAGGAACCTACCTATGAGAAGAAAAATAGGGCAGCCCCAACGTTTCAAATTCCGCCAGTATACTCATTAATGCCAATTATCGCAGCGAATAAGCGACTCGCTTGAGCATAGCTGGAGTTCATTTTGGTAAAATTCGAGGAAATCTGTGGACCATCGTGAGTCTCAAGCATACTTATGGCCATGTACGTAGTATGAAAAAGGGAACGAGCTTCCATCTAAAACTTAAGAAATCTGCTGTTAGAGTTCTTACGTTGTTACGGGTCAAGTCAAAGATCACTAGGCTTCGAAGTGGCATTTACCAAAATGTCACTCTACAAAGGTTCACAGAATGAGAAAGAAATGGGCGAAGTCAATACATCACATTCCTCGATGCAGAATTTTTTGATAACCTGGAGGTAGTTAGGGAAATGAATCATCAACTTCAACTTAAGTTCATATGAGAGCGCAACTGGCTTATTATGACTTATTAGGAAGTGTTCGATAGACGAATGTGTCGGCCATCACTCAAGGTGTGAGAAGTTCTCACGCACGCGCTTTTCACCTTACTAAGTCCAAGCATGCGGATATCGGTTTGATGAATCAACTTGACGCACGCATCTTCTAGTCTACAAACTTTGTTATTTTATAATTGTGTACTCTTTACTGTTGTGCTACATTTACTGTACTCTTGTTCTTGTTGTTGTTGTTGTTACACGTTTTACCTGCTATTATTTTTTACTAACTTTTGTTCATTAGCATTTGTTTGTTGCCAATTCCGTGTGACTGACAGCGGTTTTGTTCTAAGTGTATTTCAGTGATTTTATGTTTTTTGTTTTACAATAACAAACAACATGTTGCCAAAGGTATCCTTTCATCAAATTATTGCGAGCAAATTTCAAAATATTATCTACTTCATCAAATTTTGTGTTCAAGTATTTATTTATTAATTTCCTAGATTGTACAGTCAGTCCGTGTTGTGTGGGTCGCCACTTGAATGCGTCTACTACGAAAGGGCTAAGAAGAAGGATGAAGGTATAAGAGGGATAGAAATGAAACACTTTCTACTTACATTTATTAATTCAACATCTTTCTCGCATTTTTCCTAAACCTTACCGAACTGTCAATTAAAGATGAGTCACAAACCCAATCACCTTGCTGTCAGCTGGAGAGCAAGAGAAAAAGCTTAAATGGGTTCAAATGCATAACTTTCACTTGATTTACTTTTCAGAACAATCAGTGAAAGGGAATGCAGTAAAAAGCTTAAACGTTAAGAATGGAAGCAAAGTTTTCCATGAAAGTTATTTAAAAGCATAATAGTGAATTCATAGCTGGATGGAGTTCGTTTATTAACCAAGGTGGTATATGATGAGCTCTACGCAGAGTAAGGCCCAAGGCTAACGCTTATCTGGGTCTGTTATTTGAATGGATAAATACGCTCCACCTCAGAAAGTATTCCTATCGGACACCGGTATTCAGAAGCAGAGAAAATGGATGATCTCCATTCATTTGAAGACGAAAGATGAAAGAAGACTTGATGTTCACACCGCTTTCAATTGACACATTTATCACGCGAAACACAATTGTGCTTCGTGATGGTAATGGTAAGACAAACGCCACCAAATTGGCTAGTGCGGTAAAGTACCATTAATGATGACGATAAGAAAGTAAGCGTCAGTCATACAGTGTAGATTTGATATGAGCGAAATTAGACAGCAAATTAAGGCAAGCCAGGCATGTTATCAATTTGTAGTCCAAAAGTTAAAGACGTGCTATCCATAAGTTATCGGTTTACTATCTACGGATTGTGCGTTTTATTATCAAAAGTTATAAATTTTTTATGGGAGTGTTCTAAATACGCTACGATAGCAAATGTTATCAAAGATTGCCAATTTTTAAAGCACTAGTAAAGTCCAAAGTTATCGGTTTTTGCTTTTCGAAAATGTATATCGATTTATTCTGACGAAAAATTATCAGTTATTTAAACGAAAAGTTCTCGATATGATATCAAAAAGTTATATATATGTTATCGATATATTTATTGAAAATTTATCGATTTTTTTCCAAAAAAGTATATTATGAAACAGTAATCGATTTGTTTCTCGAAAGTTATGAAATATCTTATCGAAAATTACTTGACTTGATAATATCAAAAAGAGCTATCGTTATTAAATTAAATATAGGAAATTTAACACATATCTTAATTAAAATCAAAAAAAGTATTATCGATATAAAAAAATATACTACAAATACAACAAAAAATTATTAGAATAATTTTAAAATAGGAAATTAGATTTTGTTCACAAAAAAAAGTTTATATTTATAAGAAGGATATCGATAAATATGTGTGCATGCGAGACAAAGAATTGTGCCATTAAATTGAATATGGACTTTAGAGAGTTCGAATAAATTATTACTGGCTGGATAGGGATGGTTATCTGTGGATTTAATGATGGTATATTTTCGAATATAGAAAAAGAAGTTATCTATATCTATATCACAAATAAAATTATGTGAGAAACATTTGCGAGTGAATCGTCATTTAGTTATTTTTCTTTATAGATTGTTGATCTCATAAATAACATCGAATTGTACTCTGATTATGGTTAAAATTCACCAATGAACATGAGTACGTCGTTTGTTTTCGGATAAGAAAATCATTACATAGCAAATATTATGACATTCACATATTAGTTGTACGTTTGGGGTATGGATGGGGGTGAAAATCTGGATTGTTGGGCGAGGTTTGTGGGGGGAGTATGCAGATATTGGATAGTTGGTGAGTTGGGGTGGGACTGGGTGGTTTGATATGTCGGAGGTGGGAGGTTTTGAGGTGATTGTGAAAGGTTTAATTGGGTAAAACGGGGCCGGCACGCTAGGTAATTCCAGAAGGAGTGGTGGGTTTTTTTATAGATGTAGTTCTACAAAAGGGCTGAGATTTTGCTTTATGTTTGTATAGAAGTAGATCAGGCCATTCGACATTGGAGTGGTGCTCGGGGGTGTCCGTAGACAAAGTGCAGTTTGTAAAGTTAGAGAAAAATCGAGCGAACCCATAAAAGTGTTGTTGAGGACTATATTGCATGTATTTGGTATTTTGTTGGTCGCTGAATGTAAACGCTTAATGGTGACTCATAAATAAAGAGAATGAATTGTAAAATCTCTACTTAAATTTTGTACAAATTTACGTGGCTGCTGCATTAATACCACATAAGGAGCTCCAAGTTAATTATATGGTTCTAATTCAGTGCAGGACTTTCGATGGATAAATGAACAAATTAAATGACATGTAGGCAAATATAAAACGGACAAAAGCTAAATTTGAAGTGGCATACAATTTGTGGTTGTATTAGAATGTTTGGGTTAGCGGAAATGACAACTAGGAAAGTCTAATCAACAGGTGAGTGTTTGAACAAAGGGCGACGAAAGGTCTGTTGTGCTAGATGGGTATATTTTTGGAACTAAACGTAGTATTTCTGCCATTGGGTTTAACCCTATCTGATCAATGTAAGAGAGGCGTTGAAGATACAGACCCGAAAAAACACTGGTTCGGCCAAGTGGAGGCCAGTTGTCCGAAGTGTTGATAGTTGCTGGGTAGGTGTTGTGTGCCGCATGGGTATGGTTATAACACGATTTAGCGATAATAGTCTTCTAAGCCCAAAAAAAAAAATAGGCAAGGCCACATCTTGCTTGCTTACGCAATATGGTATCGTCGATAGGTATGAAAGACGTAATTCAGGGGAAATCTTGATAAAGTTATTATATTAAGGTCGTTAGCGGGGAGAATGAAGAAAATCATCAAGAATTAGTCAAAGGAGTGAAGAGTCGCATGATGTTTTGCGTTATGTCAAGTAAAAGACTGTTTATTAAAAACAGCCAAAAGTCAATGACAAATCACAATAATTAGTACTTAAATTGAAACATTGATTCATGACATTGAGACTAGTACGGCGGCTGCGTCTGTTTTGGGAAAAAAAAAATAGTTTGTTAGCTTAGGGTATTTTTAGTTGCTGGTAAATGTGATCCAGACAGTTTAAAAACCACAAGAACTATTCGGTTAAGATCCCAAAACCAATTTAACTTGAATAGGCGCTCTCGAAAACACATCATAAAGTAGGTTAATACGAGCATAAAAACTCTCATGATTGAGGTTAGTTTGGTGGTGGTATTAGTACAAAATGCGCGTGAGAATGAATAGTTCAAACATGTGCACCAATCAAATAGCTTGAAGAGAGGTATGGTAATGACTTCAGACATACGCAATGCGAGGACTCTTCCTAGAAAGAAAAAGATCATAAATCTAACTAAATTTTTTTGATTAGAAGTTATTAGACCTATTACATTTCGATCCAGTATAGTCGCATAGTGAGAGATAATGTATTTTAAGAAATTAGAGAGTGAGTGAAAAGCGTGAGTCAAATACTAAAAAATTTGTTCTATTTATTAATGCGGGGTTAGGGTGTAAAGTTTTATTAATAGTGGTCTCTCTTTGATTACCCCAATCGTTCAAAGTAATTTTCGGGGAACATATGTAATTTTAAAGAGATAGGGGATGTTAATTCTTTCGCATTTCAAGCACACTAATGTGTGAAAAGCTGCTGGAGTCCTGCATGATTTTTGAGGATACAAATTAGAATTAAAATTACCATTTTCTGTTGCATTTTGTAAGCCGCTTTCAGACGAAATCAGGTCACAGGTGGATGGGTGCAGTTTGATAACAATGTGACTGTGACATCTTGGAAGGAAAAAAAATAATAACAAATATCATTAATTACCAAAGATAAAAAAAGGAATCAGTTTTTTAGGGTGATAGGTCGTAGGCGATTCGACGAAGTCAACATGAATTCAAACACGTGCGTGGGTTATCAGATCCAATCCAAAGACTTATTTCAAGTTAGATGATGCTTGCGGTGGTTTTATCACGCAATTACTTTCATTTCTTTTACGTGTGAGTGGGGGAGATTATTAGTTGTGTGTTACAGAAACGGTTGGACGAAGTATTTTCGAATAAGATTTTTCATAGTAGGTTGTTGTAGTTTTTGGTGATTTTTTCGTTTATTTATCTGTATCTTGTAAGGGAAAAAAGGGTTCTTGTGATGTAATTATAGTTTGTTTGGTCGCGGTCGTGTGTTCTGCTTAGGGCTTGCATGGATGCTACCTAATGTTTATATACACTCAGGGTAGTTTTTATAAGGCACAGACCTTGTAGGCACCGACAAAGGCGCG
Organism: Eurosta solidaginis; assembly: GCA_029619165.1. NCBI lineage: Eukaryota > Metazoa > Arthropoda > Insecta > Diptera > Tephritidae > Eurosta > Eurosta solidaginis. Next base: position 56,948 of record JARSSU010025446.1, read on the forward strand.
AGATGGAGAGATGCCAATTGCGTTGAAGGAGTTTCTGGCGCAGATAAATTAGGAGAAAATGACTATGGATATCATACATCAACCTGTTACGTGTATGCTTCGCTATCTTGGGCCTTTTTCGGCGGTTTTCTGTTATTATTTTTTGAAAAAACGATGACATCGAGGTTGAATGTAGTTGTTCTTTTTCTTTGGCAATTTTTCTTGTGGATTGCGCTACGTTCGAATCGCGTGCTTTTTTGACAAAAAAAACCCGGGACTGTCAGTTCTTGTTTATCAAAGCGATAATTGTATTTGTGATCTATGCTTTATGTATGCATGTCATTATTTGTGTCTGTCGTATTAGTTATGTGTTTTCTATACATTGTCCACGGCTAGAAATAAATGCTTTATGTTTTTATACATTTTTTTCTACCGAACTTGTCATTTAATTGTTATGCGTCTGTAATCTTTTGGTGTGTTGCACTCTGTATTGGTTCTGTTATTGGCTCACGTTCATTAAAGGTAATGAAAAAAAAACAAGGAGTTAAGTAACGTTTAGCCAATCGTTGTCAATTTCAAATGGGTTATCATAAGAATTCTCTAAAAGCCGTTCGATTCGTAAAAATGCAAAAACTAAATGTGATTACTATAGCTTAATAAAATGGTCGTTGAGTTACAATAGTTATAAAATGTTTTTGCGCCAACCCCGAAAAGGATCAATAAATAACATAGCTGAATCGATAAATAAGAGAGAAAATATCAAACGTAATTCTTCCTGTAAAAGTTATACCGAAAAAACTGGAAATATCGACTGTGAGTCTTGGTTGATGATTCAAGTCTGTTTTTTGATCTTTCGAAGGTAGTTTACTGTGAACAAATATCTATCGTTAGGTAACAATAGCGGAAGAAAAAAGATTTAATTGCCAAAAAAAACAAATCTAAAAATTCAATAAAATATTTTACAAGCAATAAACTTGAGCTAAGTGGATATAAAAGAGCAAGGAAAAAAGAAAAAAAATTGCAAAACGACATTACAGAAACATAGTTGATTGAAAAAGGAAGAAAAATGAAAAGATAGAAGAGAAATAAAAAGAATTATAAAGTTAAATAAAATAGGAAAAGAAATGCAAAAATAAAGAAATGTGAGCGAGTAAAAATAAAAAATAGAACATAATGACATAATATAACGAAGCACAAGAAAACGATATAGCGAAAGACCTGGCATAACTATAAAAAAATACAAGACTAAAACAACAATTCAAAATACCACTAAGCTAAAGGGTTTCACTAAACATTACAAACGAAACAACTAAGCACATAAATACATTCAGAGAGCAACCAAAAGAATGCCATAGGTACTCTGTTTGACTCTTTGACCTAGTGTAAGTGCAACTATTAAAGATCAAAGAAACAAGTGCAACGAATTAAAGAATTCGAAAAAATCTTTCCAATATCTAATCGAAAAGTAACAACTATACAACACGCAATGTTTTCAAACTCAGGATACCATTGATACTCACATTGGGAGACCGGCACCAGCTGCGACAAATATAACCAAAAATTACAAACAAAACAATAAAGCACTCTGGGTGAACTAGTAATTCCAAAAAGTCCAAAAAAAAAAAAACAAAAACTTCTACAATAATCCTTCGCACTGTCTGAGCAGAAAAATGGTTAATATTCCCTTAAGAAAGCATTTTACGACTTTACGACTATGATGGAAAACACCAATAACAGTCCAAGACTTCTGTTGAGAAAAAGTATAAACTGAGTACGCTGAAAAGTATGCCACTAACATCACCAATAGAGGTTTAGACAGAGGGCAATTAAATCCTATAACTTATCAAGATTACACATAATGCTTAGGTCGTAAATCGATTGAACCTAAAAATGCCCCTCAGAAAACAAAGTGAATTCAAAAACATTAGTAAAATGGTCTAGTGTTAGAATACGAAATTTAAGTAGCTAGCTTAGCTATCTTACACAACACTAACATAAAAATTGCAACAAAAACACTAATTTACAAAAACTTAAACCAACTAAAAGGCGGAAACAAATACCTTGTTGAATCTATTCTGTACAACAAGCATAACTGAAGGTTCTGGTCTTGATATCGAGAACTAAAAAATCAATTGCACAGACGTTTCCATCATCGAGGAGGTGTGGTGATTGGTGAGCTGCCGGAGAACGACTAGTGTGGTTTTACTAAAATGGTATTAGTCAATCCAAAGAAAGAAGGATCGTTTGTCAACAATGGTGTCGACTATTATAACAGATGCTTTTATAAGAACAAATGAGTTCAAAAACATTGCGTTTATTGTATCTTAGTGAAAAGGTTCGGAGAAAAAACTAGTTTACAAAATGATAAATAAGACAAAGGATGCGAATATTCTTGAAATAAAATATGTAATACTACATGGGATAAAATAAATTGGCTCAGAATTAAAAGAAAAAACAAAAAAGTCTATAATTTTATATGCATTATTAATCAATATGGTTACAAATTGTAATTAGGAAATCACAGTGGCAATTTGTAGATATCTTGGCAATAACAAAGTTGTAAATATAATGAATTTTTGAAAACGGTAATAATCCAGCTTGTAAGGTTTTGTCTATTCACATCTGCTGTGGCTTTAATATGAATTAGAGTGGTGAACGGTTTTGTAAGAATGAAAATGACAATTGTCCTTTTAGGCAGTCTTGGATCAATTTGTTGAATACGCATTTTTTACGGGACAACTGTTTGGTTGACTAGGTTTCTCTTTTTTCTAGATTTACAAAACGAAGTTTCACAAAACTGACCTTGAAAAAGATATTATTCCGTTGTACATTACAAGAAAATATGGACATAATTAGTGAACTTTGATCGTGAAATAATTTCACTA
>JARSSU010025447.1:0-20558 GCA_029619165.1 Eurosta solidaginis
TGTAGAAAAGGTTCACGAAAAAAACTTTATTTCCGCTACTAAAATTAAAATGTTGCGGTAGCACCCTGATGAAAAGCATCACGAGATTTTGTAGCGGTAAAAATGTACAGCTTTTAATTGCTTGAAAAAATATGGACCACCAGCGACACTTATGTACCCAAGCCGGAATATATATATATAGATGCGAATCTCCGTTATTTTATATCACAAAATCGATATTAAAAAATATATTTTATCAAGACGTTCGATATTGTCCTGAATTTAACAATAAATATCACGTCGGGGTCACCAAAAATGTGTACCAACGAGCCTTTTCGATGGCTATTTTAATTTGCCGAAATAAAAAATGCGAATTTCTAATAAACGTTATAAATTTATTAAACGATTTAAAGTGCAGCCGGGTTCGATTCTAGCCCGTGCATTCTGATTAGCGATTGAACAACGAGTAAAAAATGTAAATGTTAGGTGAAACTAATGAGAGCCTTCAGCAAAGGCAAAAGCAATAATGAGATTAATTTGGATGAATTTGTGTATATGAACGTATCTATGTATGTATATGCTAGTATGTATATAAAATGAATTTGACTTCTCATTGCTTCGCAGAGCAATTTACAATGTATGTATGTATGTAAATATGCAAAATGTATTAATTTGGAGCTGAGTTTGTCATATTACCTTTAACTGGACTGTGCTGCTAGCATTGTTCCGTTTTCGGCATTGCCCAGCAAGCCAACAGCTAATGGTTCTGCTGTAGACAGTGCAGGCGTAACCAACAGTCTCCTTGGAATATCCGTGTGTTCTTTTTAGTTCTCCCACTTTGTCATTATAGTTTGTACGGCTAAATCTGTTGGTATACTCGGAAACATGATACAACATCAAACGACACTAGACGCTCATCATTATATATATAGGAGTCATTAATTTTATCTTTAAACTCTATTGCGCTTTTTACATTGAATTTCGATTTTGTCGTCAGGTTTTTTAAAATATTTGTCAAGTAATTGCATAGGTTGTAGGACGGGGTATTTATCCTAGAACAGATGGGTCTTAGGGGCATATTGTCTTTATGTACTCTGGGTAAACCATATACGCGGGGCGGGAGAGCGGTGTGTGTATCATTTTGTACTTTTCACTATTTGTTATCAGACCCAATTTTTGTAATTTTTCCACCAAATTAATATTTTTCGTTTGTAAACGTAACGTTGGGTCCTGGCGTGTTCTTCTGTGTTTTGATAAATCCCTAATATTTTTACCATTCTCGAGCTGTAGTCGCTTTTTTCCATCGCAACCGTCACATTGCCCTTGTCCGCGTTCAAAATAATATATTTTTGTTTTTGTTTAAAATGTTTGTGTTCGCCTCACTGTATCACTAATAGCAATATCATTGCTGTTCGCTCTGTGCTTTATCGTAGTTTTCTTTTATTAATAGTGATAGTTTTGTTCTCGCGGATTCTTGCTCTTCTTTGTTTTTAACAGTTTGTATAATCTTCTCCATCCGCTATACATTTAAATATAGGAAATGCATTTTTGAGATCGGCAAAGCGAACTTTGGACCCTTACCAAGCAGCGATGCGATATCAGATGGAATTTCAGTTTTTGTTTTGTTAACTAACCACTGTTTGTTGTTAATATTTTCTAATACATTTTATTTCGCGCGCTTCTCAATTTTTCGAATTTTAATTTTTGTGTATTATTCCAATGTTTGGCTCTTGTGAGTGCAAGTTTTTTGTTCACTCTCTAAGAAACTGTTGAGGTCGTTTTCAAGCATCTTTCGCTCAGTCTTGCCTTTGTATGCACATGCTGTTTTGATTTAGCTTTAAAATATCGTGTTTAAATTTAATAAGGGTGCTCATTATTTTGTTGTGAAATAACCCAGTGTCTCTGTCCAGTATGTGTTTTATATGGTTCGGTATGTGATTGTCAATAGTAAATATGTAATCTAATTTTGTGGTGTTTTGTAGAAACCTAGGTATAATTTTAGACTTTCTACATTTTAATAAAAACCTTATATTTGACTTTAATTGTGCCACTTGGACGGATTCATTATAAGAAACGCTTCACGTTAGAGATGCTCCACATAGCAAACGTACCAACAAATAAAAGCTCAATTACAAAATAGACATTGCAAACTGCTCACACAACTACAGACTCCTACTAGATGATTGGAAAAACTTAGTTCAAAGCTGCATATTAAACAGGACGGACGTATGTAGTTTAGCTAAGGACAAAATAATGTACGTACGAAAAATTGTATGTATGTAAGCAAAATTTGTAGATTTAAGCTAACTTACATTGTTGTTGTAGCCCCTGATGACGATATCCGATGGAAATCGAAATATGTTGGGAATAAAAAACAAACTAGTGTTTTATTAAAATTGACCTTGAGCCGGCTAGATAAATGAATACTTTAGACAAATCATAGAAAGGTCGCTGAAATCAACAATCAATTTATATTACGGAAGGCACGCCGTGAAGTGAGCATAAGAAAATGGTTTATGCGAAGCTGAAAAATACCTACAACAACAATACAAGAACATCTTTAAACAAATTTAAAACGGAATCTATCCAAGTGGCAAAATTAAAGTCAAATATAAAGTTTTTATTAAAATGTAGAAAGTCGAAAATTATACCTAGGTTTTTACAAAACACTACAAAATTAGATTACATATGTACTATTGACAATCACATACCGAAACACATAAAACACATACTGGACAGACACACTGGGTTATTTCACAACAAAATAATGAGCACCCTTATTAAATTTAAACACGATATTTTAAAAGCTAAATCAAAACAGCTGGCGCATACAAAGGCAAGACTGAGCCGAAAGATGCTTGAAAACGAGCTCAACAGTTTCTTAGAGAGTGAACAAAAACTTGCACTCACAAGATCCAAACAGTGGAATAATACACAAAAATTAAAATTCGAAAAATTGAGAAGCGCGCGGAATAAAAATGTATTAGAAAATATTAACAACAAACAGTGGTTAGTTAACAAAACAAAAACTGAAATTCCACCTGATATCGCATCGCTGCTTGGTAAGGGTCCATAGTTCGCTTCGCCGATCTCAAAAAATGCATTCCCTATATTTAAATGTATAGCGGATGGAGAAGATTTAATACAAACTGTTAAAAACAAAGAAGAGCAAGAATCCGCGAGAACAAAACTATCACTATTAATAAAAGAAACTACGACAAAGCACAGAGCGAACAGCAATGATATTGCTATTAGTGATACAGTGAGGCGAACACAAACATTTTTAAACTAAAATAAAAATATTATTATTTTGAACGCGGACAAGGGAAATGTGACGGTTGCGATGGAAAAAGGCGACTACAGCTCGAGAATGGAAAACATATTAGGAGATTTATCAATATCATACAGAAGAATAAGTCAGGACCCAACTTTACGTTTACAAACGAAAAATAATAATTTGGTGGAAAAATTACATAAATTGAGTCTGATAACAAATAGTGAAAAGTACAAAATGATTACACCCACCGCTCTCCCGCCCCACGTATATGGTATACCCAAAGTACATAAAGATAATATGCCCCTAAGACCCATCTGTTCTATGAGCAATACCCCGTCCTACAACCTATGCAAATACTTGACAAATATTTTAAAAAACCTGACGACAAAATCGAAACCCAATGTAAAAACTGCAATAGAGTTTAAAGATAAAATTAATGACTCCTATATATATGATTATGAGCGTCTAGTGTCCTTTGATGTTGTATCATTATTTCCGAGTATACCAACAGATTTAGCTATACAAACTATAATGACAAAGTGGGAGAACTTAAAAGAACACACGAATATTCCAAGGAGACTTTTTATGGAAATATTAACCTTTTGTATCGTAGAAAATAGATATTTAAAGTATGAAGAAGGGATTTATACACAGCTAAAAGGGCTTCCGATGGGATCTCCAGCATCGCCGGTAGTAGCAGACATCATCATGGAGGAAATTCTCGAAAAAATAGGGACAAAAACGAGACTACTAAGCAAGTACGTAGATGATGTATTTGCCATAGTAAAGGAGGAAGACTTGGAGGAGACGAAGGACATATTAAACTCGTACCATAGAGATATTCAGTTCACAATGGAGCTGGAAACAGAGAATAAATTACCTTTTTTGGACGCCTTAGTCTGCAAAAGGGACAACAAAATAAAATTGGATTGGTACCAAAAATCCACGTCTTCCGGAAGATTAATAAATTACAAATCGAAACACCCTAGGAATATGATAATAAATACGGCCAAAAATTTCATCGCGAAGGTATTGGACACAAGCGACATAGTGTTCCATCCAGAAAACAAAAAAACGAATTACACATATTTTGAAAATTAATGATTTCCCTCCAGGAATAATACAGACGATGATAAAATCACACAACCAACGCAAAGACCCAAAAAAACGTAGAAGTGGACACGAAAATATACAAGTCGATGGTATATATACCCGGTTTTTCGGAAAGATTAAAGGGCTCTGATACATACAATAAGGAGAATATAAAAATAGCACATAAACCGACTCACACAACGAATAAATTCTTCAGCAATATGAAAAGTAGAATAGCAACCATGGACAAGAATAACGTAATATACAGGATTCCATGTGCTGGCGACGGGAAACATGAAATGTAATAAGGAATATGTCGGGACCACGAAGAATAAGCTAAAAACGAGGATATCGGGACATCGATCGGATATGAAAAATATAATATCAGGAAGGGCACAGAAAACAGCACTCGCAGCCCACTGTGCAGAGAGCGGGCATAAAGCAGATTTTGATGCTGTGAGGGTATTGCAGCAAGAGCAGCATTATAAGAAACGCTTCACGTTAGAGATGCTCCACATAGCAAACGTACCAACAAATAAAAGGCTCAATTACAAAATAGACATTGCAAACTGCTCACACAACTACAGACACCTACTAGATAATTGGAAAACTTAGTTCAAAGCTGCATATTAAACAGGACGGACGTATGTAGTTTAGCTAAGGACAAAATAATGTACGTACGAAAAATTGTATGTATGTAAGCAAAATTTGTAGATTTAAGCTAACTTACATTGTTGTTGTAGCCCCTGATGACGATATCCGATGGAAATCGAAATATATTGGGAATAAAAACAAACTAGTGTTTTATTAAAATTGACCTTGAGCCGGCTAAATAAATGAATACTTTAGACATTTTATGTAATGTTTAGATTTCTTACCTCGGAATTAACATCACCATGAACTATGCATGCAAGTTCCACGTCGTGACCTTCTGCTGAATGTACCCATGATTTTTCTACTGTTATTTCGGGCGGAGCTTAAAGAAGATAAATAAGATATTAGTTAAATATAGTTAAAGCCAATAAAAATATAAACAGTTAAAAAACAGGTTTGGGTACAAAGATGTTTAACAAGGCCTTCAACAAGGCTGCGAGTTGCGAAAACGCACGTCTCATGAGGGTATTGCAGCTCAATTTCAACCACTGCCAGGCAGCCCTAAGATCTATTATCGCAAACAGTCTATGAAGAAGAATAAGACAGAGTGGTACTTTCTGAACAATACAAAAATTGTCAGGAGCAGGTTTGGCTTTCAGATTTGGCAGGGAAAGCCTCAAGTTGGGCAGCAGGAAAATGTCTTCCACAGGAAAATATGACGCCAACGGTAGCGGGATTCACATGGGCAAAAATCAACGGTACATACGCCTTCAGTTGCTATGCCCCTCCGAGCATGACCATCGCCGAGTTCGAAGACATGATATACGGGATCACCATTGAAGCACGAGGAAGCACCCGCTTTTAGTGTGTGGAAACTTCAATGCATGGTCATCTGTGTGGGGAAGTAGACGAACCAACGAAAGAGGGAGAGAGAAGAGAGTTTTTCTCGAAAGCCTTATTTCTTTGAGGCTACAACTCCTAAATGAACCAGGGATATATACCTTCGATACAGGTACCAGACGATCCATTATAGGTCTCACCTTCGCTAGCAGCGAAATAGCAAGTCAAGCAAAATGGTCCATAGGCAACGTCTACACACACAGCGACCATAAAGCTATCAGCGTAGAGCTGCTCGATACTCCACGTACGGTAGCAGCAACACATCGACAAAGTAGGAAATGGAAACAGCACTTTTTCGATCCACAAATATTTGATATTATCTGGAAGGATGCCATAGTACGAGGATCGCATGCGGAAGATCAGCCGGTTCAAATCACTAATTCGCTATGTATGGCATGTGATGCTGCCATGCGCAGAAGTCGCGGAAAAGTCCAGCGTGTATACTGGAGGAATGACGAAATTGCGGAAGAGCACAGAAAATGTCACAAAGCACGAAGAATAGCACAGAGAGCACGCTCATCAACAAGATATGCTAAGTTACACAGTACCTATGTTGCACAAAGAACGGCACTTAAAACTTCCATAAAAAAGAGCAAGAAGTTGTGCTTTAGGGAACTGGTAAATAATGTCGACTTAGATCCTTGGGGATCAGCCTACAAAACTGTGATGCCCAGGACCGATATTACAGCACGGGCCTATACTAATGAATACTATTGTTGAAACCCTTTTCCCGGCGCAAGATCACTGGACTTATCCAAGCGAGGATCTCTGTCTGAATTTCCGCAAATTACAGAGCATGAGGTGCCGGACGCTGCAAAAAGAGTTGCTGATAATAAATCCCCAGGACCCGATGGAGTTCCAAACATATTCCCTAAAGCCGTGATCACAACTATGGCTATATTATTTCTGATCTTTATAATGCCTGTATGCAAGAAGGCGTGTTCCCTCGCCCGTGGAAACGATAAAGACTTGTTCTATTGCTGAAACGTGGTAAACAGTCGGAGCAACCATCCTCATATAGGCCACTTTGTATGCTGGATTCCCTAGGAAAGATTCGCGAGCGTATAATTAGCGAGCGCCTACAGCTGACTCTGGCTTAGGTGGCTTATCGAATAATCAATGTGGATTTCGCGAATCAAGATCCACTGTAGATGCAATACAAACAGTAACGAAAGTTTAATGACAAAAACAAAATAATGTCGATCTCTTTCGCTAAGTCCTTCTTATTGACATTCTTGTAGGTTTTTTTTTAATTTTCGTTAAATGAAATAAAAAATACACAACAAATACAAAAAGCAATAGTTTAAACCAAAAGAACAAAGGCAAATAATAAATGAAGTATTAAAAAAATTGAGGTTTGCTTTTGTAAATTGTTGCATTTTTTGTTTTTGCACTTTTCTACTCGTGTGGGATAAGTTTTCGGGTAGTCGAAAATATCTCGAAAACTAGAGCTGTTACAAAAAGATTAAAATGATTTATGCAATCAGCATACAAAATTACATCTAATGTGGTAAAAATTTCCTTGGAAAATTTTGAAAAGTGGAAATTTGTTCCGCAGTGTTATCTGCTTATGAGGCCAAGAGGTGTCATATATGACTCTTTTTCAGACTCACAAGATATATGAAATTAGGCTCATATTGGATGGCCATCGCAATAACTCCAATGAGTGCAAAGGCTCCGATTAAGATGCCCTTTCTAACTATTTTTGGACTATGAATGTTTGCTGGGCTAGACTTAATTTTCATTTGAAATAAAAAAGCAGGTATATCAGTTTCTTTGAGACCTGCCAACAATAAAAAGCATATCTTTAACACATGATACTATACGAAGATGTACTGTGTAAAGAATAAAATATGCAAATAAGGCAATTGGGATAAGTTAACAACAACTAAGGCATGACGTAGCTGAATGCGTATGTGAAACTTCAACCATCACAGGAGTGCGGGTTCAAACCCATTCCCGAAAGAAAAGGCTTTAAAAGAGCGATACAGCCGTCGCCTTGTCCGTCCTGGTTTTTCCCAAATTATTAAATAAATTTAATTAAAAAGTTGCTTCAAATAAATGTTTTCGTACATTTAAAAGCAATTAGGGTAATTCCCGCTGTAATCCATACAAATTTTTGTTTTCCTAAACATTCTATGTAAGCAGCCGCTATGATGTAAGTACACTGTTAAAAGTTTGGGAGTATATGTACAACTTTTATAGACTACATATGACCAAACCAAATTTGGTTCAAAATTTTTAATAATCGGGTTCTTATGAATTTGAGTGATATGAAGTAATTTACAATGTCAAACTCTGTGTTTTAAAATCATTTGTTTAATTTGAAACCGACCAAGTGTAAAATGAGGCCTCATTTCATTAGAAACAAATCTGCAGTGGTTTGAAATTTTGGTATCTGATTGGTTCTTTTTTTGTGTTAGGGAAGTCCCTGAATGCTTTGTAAAGTCGATATTTCTAACATATGCAGGTAAGAAGTTAATAAAGGCCGATTTCGAATTTTCGAAAATGTTTTTATAAATTTAGTGTATTTGAATCTTTTTTTCGTTTTTTTTTGATTCAATAACATGTACGTAGGTCCAATATAAAGATTGTTTTTTTTTCTATTTCTTCAACATTATATACATGTACATAAGTCGAAATTAAGCTTGACATATTTTGTGATGTTGCTTAAAGCTACATACATGTACATACTGTAACGAATTCTGGGGATTCCTGCTATTTATGCACCTTCTGCTAACGTTGGAATAGCTAAGCTGTTCCAATGTTCAGTATTGCAAACTGGTTTTTATTCAGATTACTTTGGCAGTAGTACTTAACAATTATACTTCACAACCAATAGTGTGTTAAATCAAAACTGATTAGTCACTCCTCAGCTTGCCCTGCTTTTATACTCTCTGTTTCCTGGTCCTCATACTGCTCCAAATGCCTAGACGTTTCACCTTCTAGAATTGTTGTATCTCCTGCTTGGCAATTTAGTTATATGCGTGTGTATTGGTGATTAAGAACTTCGGCTGATGACTACATGTGTATGTGAGATATCTCTTCACTTCGAGCAGCTGGTTATGTGTGTGCAGGTACTTCTCGTCGCCTTCCATATATGTATGTGAATGATGATTAAATTTATGTGTTCGTGCAAACAACAGTGGCAGCTTGCTTTATTGTTGTTGTGCCTTTATTTACTAACTCCATAGTGATGGTAAATTTGCCACATTGCCCTCCATCTAAGTCCGATCGACCCGATCAGACAAATTTTTCCGATCTACACGCTGTCAGCCTTTCCAAATGAACCACTTTCCTTTTGTTTCGTAGTTTGCCAATGGTTTGTGGGCGGTATAGAACATCGTTGATCCGTTTTAAAACTTTGTATGGGCTTTCCCAATTACACTGCAATTTCGGAGGCAACCCCTTTTTTCGTTGTGGGTTGTAAAACAGCACCAAATCTCCTTCCCGAAAACCTTCCAAATTAATTGCTTTATAGTATCTGGCTTTATTCTTGTCACTCATAACCTTGGTTCGTTGTCTAACAAGATCGTGTATTTCCCTCATCTCTTCATCCAATGCACTATTGGATATCTTGGCATTTCTCTCCGCATCGGCATTTATACCAAACTTCAAATCAGCCGCAGTCGAAGGTCGTTGCCAAAAATTACCTTTGAGGGTGTTTGGCCTGTTGTCTCATGCACTGCCGATCGGTAAGCCATCAAGAATAATAATGTGTGTATCCCAATCTTTATGGAACTTGTCTACTACTTTCCTTAAGTATTCCTCCAAAGTCCTATTTAATCGTTCCAGCATACAATCGGGCTGAGGATGCAATGCAGTTGCCCGTGTTTTTCGAATGCCCAATGTTTTACACATTTCTTGGAACACAGCTGATTCAAAATTCCTGCCTTGGTCAGAATCTAACTCCATTGGTACACCATACCTTGCAACCAAATTGTTTATAAAAACTTCTGCTACTGTTTCCGCTTCTTGATTGGGTATACCCCTGGCCATTTGCTGAAAAAATCCATAACCACCAGTACATATTTGTTTCCGCAGTTGACAGTAGGAAATGGACCTGCGACATAAATGGCGATCTTTTTAAATGGTGCACCTTCGTGTTCTGGCCCTTTCGCTCTGCTGCAAACATCGCAGTTGGCAACCCACTCAGTGACCGACTGACGGCAACCAACCCGATAAAATCTCTGCTTAATTTTCTCGAGCGTCTTCGTGTTTACAAGATGACCTCCACTAGGACCATTATGTACCTCGCTGAGAAAATCAGGAATCCTTTTCCTGGGAACAACTATCAGTTTCAGAGCCATTTCAGCGCTGCGTGATATGTACTGTCGCGGAATCGCTGGCTGTACAGGTACCTGTGAAAATGTTTAATGCACTCTACCAATGCCAACAGCTCTCCGTGTAACGCAATATTTCCTGTCTGGTTTTCCAATTGATCGACTGTAATATGCAATTACCTTCTCCTGTCCACATAACAGTTGTGAAAAAACGCCTCCTATAGCATATCCATTAGCATCTGTATCTAGAATAAACGTTTTCTCCTGGAATCGGATATGCCAAAATTGGGCAGTGCACAAACGCTCTTTATATGTTTGGAAAGCCACTTCTTGCCCTTCTTCCATTCAAAAGCTTTATTTTTTCTTGTAAGATCGTGGAGGCTATATGCTATGCTGGCAAAGTTTGGTACAAATCAGCGGTAATATATGCACAGCCCAAGGAAACTTCTCAATTCATGCAGGTTCTCTGGTCTAGGCCAATCCTTCACAGCTTCTACCTTTCATTCGCAGTGCAGATGCCCTCTATCGTTACCTTATGACCCAAATAACATACTTCCTTTTTAAACAGCGAACACTTTTTGGGATTTAGTTTCAGACCAGCGCAAGCTATTTTCTGGAAATTTCCTTCAAGTTCTTAAGATGTTCATCAAAATTCTTTCCCAATACGATGATGTCATCCAGGGTACACGAAACGTGTTTTCCAATGTAGTCCATTCTGTGAGTCTCTCAAAAGTAGCTGGTGCATCACAAAGGCATCACTGTAAATTGCCAAATACCCTCTCCGACACTGAAGGCTGTTTTCTCTGTGTCTTCCTTCTTCACCTCCACTTACCCGTAGCCGCTTTTCAAGTCCAGTGTGGAAGACCATTTCGTACCAGATAGAAAGTCCATAGTATCGTCAATTCTTGGCAATGGGTAACTATCCTTTTTCGTGACGACGTTCAACTTGCGGTAGTCTACGCAAAACCTAATTTTTCAATCCTTTTTCTTCACAAATACCACCGGTGAGCTCCATGGGCTAGCTGGTTCGATGACACCGCTGTCGCTAATTTCTTGTATGATTTCACTCACAACTTCTCGCTTCGCCTGTGCAACAATTTGATGTTTCACAACATTGATGCGGCCTGGTATGGAACAACCCTTGTCAAATATGTTTGCGTACTTTAGGAGCAGTTGTTTTTCCTTACTCTTATAGTCTGTTCGTGATGTTCTTTGAAAGATCAATCTTGCTAGTTGAAACGTTTTCCTGGAGCTGCTTACAGTTAATAATTACTTCAGCCTCTGGTCACTTTGAGTGGTGACTTGAACTCATTGAGTACTCTTGCCGGAATAAGTCCATCTTGTTTAGTCTTACCCAGGGTTTTTCCTACAAGTATTTTCGCTGTTGATTTGCTTGCTGCTTCGAAAACCCACAATTTGTTTGTCCCACAATCTCCTTCAACCTTTGCCGAGATTACTGCCTCCGATTTTGGTGGTATTTTCTGATTCTCCTCGACCAGCACTCGTTTATGATGTGGGCTTTCTCGTCGCCGAAATTAAGAGGCACATCAATGTTCTTATATCGCATCGCCTTACTTTGCATGTCGATCGTGATGCCTTGGTCGATTAAAAAGTATTGTGTAGTGCCGTGACGTTCCCAATTATGACTTAACATGCTATTTCTCCAATTACCTGTGTGTGCTCGCTAGTGGTTGTACGTAATCTTGCTCCAAGAAATGGTTTTATCTTCTTGTTGCCTAAATCTGATCGAATGATGGAATGAGATGCGCCCGTATCTACAGCAGTAAACGTTCCTTTCCACATGTCCCCCGACAGTAAGATTGCTCGACCTTCTTCCAATTTGCGAGATAGAGATTGTGGGGCATTAAATTGCGGGATCCAGCTGTCGCCCCTTGCGGCTGACTCGCTTTAGTTTAACGATGGCGTGGATTTGGAGATTTGCTGATCTCCTTCAGCTCTACGTTTATGACCATCCACATTGTTGGAACTATTGGGGTTGGTGCTGCAATAACGTGCAATGTACGCTGACTTTTTCACACTTAAAGCATTTGACTGCATCATTATTCTTCTGTTTGCGTTCCCTTTAAAGCTTCCAAAATTGCGTCTATCCACTCTGGTCTTTCTATTTCCACACGGTGGGCTTTGCATGCTGGTTTACTCAATAGCGAGGCAGTTTTCCTGTGTCAATGCATGGGATACTGTTTCAGCAAATGTTGGCTTTGGGTTTGCGTATGTAGCTCGCTTCGTTTCCACGTCCCGTATGCCATTTATAAAGCTCTGGATTTTTACCCTCTCGGTGTATACCACTGGTGTGAGCCAATCTTTCAATGTCCGAAGCAACCTTCTGCAAAGTCTCGTTAGATTTTTGGTAGCGGTTTTGCAGTTCTATTTGGTAGATTTGTTTCCTGTGTTCGCTTCCGTAACGTCGTTCTACAGCAGCCATCAATGCTTCATAGTTGTTTCGCTTTCCTTCGGGAATTGTCTGTAGGATTTCGGCCGCTGGCCCTTTCAATGCTACGAATAGAGGTGCAACTTTATCTTTCCAGTTGGGATGCCAATTGCGACTGCAATGCGTGGCTCCTGTGCTTCCATCTTGGATGTTATACTTTCTGTTATACGTGTTTGCTGGGTTTCCGTTTTTGTCGATATCTGTGATAACAAAGCCCAGTGGTGGATTTGAATATTCGCCGCCCCTAGGCAATACATCTTGGGTGTAGTAGTTGCTCAATATACTGGATTTCTTACGTAATTCTTCGATGCTTAGATATTTCATATCAGTGATAAGCGAAAATTTAGAATAGGATTTTTGATATGCCTCACGTCTTCGTGTCAATTCTGCCAAAGAATGTTCCAAGATAAAGTAGAACGTGTTGCACGAAAGTTGTCACGGCCACTCAATTGAATACCAGATTCTCATTTTAACCAGGTCGTACATTTGGATTTATTCTGCGCATCCTCAGTGTTTTGTATTCGTGAATCGTTGAAATAGAGAAAACTTTCTTTTCCTACAGATCGAATTCTTCACGAGTATCAGAAACAACTTTGATTAGTCTGTTGAACAAAATTATCAATTTGGAAATAGTATTCACATTTTGTTATTTCTTGCTCCTGCATTGAATGACCTTAATAAGAAAACAAAGGACAAAAAGAATATTTTAAGTGCAGCAAAATACGAATCCAATTTTTTGCTTTTTTTCTACAAAAATTAATTGACTCGAATTTTTCCGCCCCTCCATTTTGCCGCCCTAGGCTCTAGACTATGTTGCCTATATGGTAAATCCGCCACTGACAAAGCCAATATCGCGTTATTCTCGCCGCTTGCGACTGGACTCGGGATTCCGTTCTTTTCTTCCAATTTTGTTAATGTCTCGTCCCCATCATTTAATTTAATTCCTTCCGATTCCATAACCTCTCGTAACCGTGCTTGAAGTTCCTTTTTATTGCCGGTTGCAGTCAACCCACGGTTCTCCAACTCCTTTTTCAGTTGCTGGATCATTAATTCGCTTAACTTTGTCATGTCAAAATTGTATTCGAAACCTTCGGAATTTATTCAACAATTCCTCTGCTGACACCAATTGCAACGAATTCTGGGGATTTCTGATATTCATGCACCTTCTGCTAACGTTCGAATCGCTAAACTGTTGAATAAATCACTCCAATATTCAGTATTGCAAACTGGCCTTTATTTTGTTAACTTTGGGAGTAGTACTTCACAATTATACTTCACAAACAATAGCGTGTTTAAATCAAAACTGATTATTCATTCCTCAGCTTGCGCTGCTTTTATACTCTCTGTTGCCTCGTTCGCATATTTCTCCAAAGGTCTAGACGTTTCACCTTCTAGAATTGTTGTATCTCCTGCTTGTTAATTTAGTTATATTATGCGTGTGTATGTGTGAGTAAGAACTTTGGCTGATGACTACAAGTGTGTGTCCAAGGAAGGATGGGCTTCTTTGGAAGTGATGTAAGTTAAATTTATTAAGAAAGTTGCAACACCCGCCCTGCTCAAGGTGGAAAAATGGTTCAGAACCGCAACTCCACATACCGGTAATATACCTCAAGTTCTTGCTTGAATTTATGAACTTTATTTTTAAGATATGTACATAACTCAAATATTAATATGTATTAATACACATTCCAACATTACCCTGTTATTTGTATTTAGAGCAACTATCACAAGTATGGTGCAACTGATGTTCTTTTCTTGTCTGGTGCTAAACCAGATCTAAAAACTTGTAATAAACACATATAAACGATACATATTGGAAATATTTTCCGTCATCCCTCGTCAAATTTTGTTTCGAGACAAACCGGTTTCGGCGTTGTGCCATCATCACTGTCAATTTTCGTTCTGATCTGTTGTTGTCGTTTGTCTTGTATTTATAGTTCATAGGTACATGAGCAGATATTGTCAGAATTGATGCTTGTGTAGATTTGTGTGTATGTGCTGTGTGTCAGAACCGAGGGTGGTTTTTACTGATCGATTTGTGTGGCTGACTGAGGCAGGTAAAAGTCCGTAATTTAGTCCTTTGGCCTTCTTTGTGTGTTTATTGTTTTGTGTGTATTTGTTGTTGTGTGTTTGTCTGTTGTACCTGTGTGATTACTTTGTTTCTTGTAAAAAAGTTTTAAAGGCTCGAATATTGTGTCAGAAATTATGTTTATCTGTTCGTTTATTATTCTACCGTCGAATGTTTTCTGTTTTTAGATTTCCATATTTTCGAGTACGTTGAGAAGGCGGCATTTTGCTTGTATGTGAAAGACCATAACTGTTTTATTGATGTTTGCTGGGGAACATTCATTTTCGACCATGTGATTCGAGAAGTTAGACTCTGGTACAATGTTTGGGTTCCGTGGTTTGTTGTTGTAATCTCTAATCTGTTCTCTGAACCCGGTTCTTATTTGCCGTCCTCTTTGTCCTATGAAACTGTTTAGCATCCGCAGGTCAAGCTTTTATACGCCGTGGCTCCTAAACGGATCCTCTGAGTTAGTGTTAGTATTGTATTGCTGTGTTAATATTGTATTTTTTAAAGAAGTTTGCCAATATTTATGTTGCTTTTCCAGTATATATCATAGTCGTTCAGGTTTTATTATTTCCCTTTTCATTATTTCTTTTTGGTTCTCCATGCGTCCTTCTAGGCTTATCTACTAGTGCTTTTTATATCCGTTGTATGCAGCAATGTTATATATTACTTCAAGCTCTCTCTTATATGCTTATTATGTAGAATGCTGCATTTTTATGCTGTTGGGGGTATTATGTATTATTGTGTCGGTTGGCCGTTGGCCGTTGACTTTCTATATATGTTTTGGTTAAATCTTTTGGCAACTTTATCAGTATTTATCGTGAGGTCTAGATAGTTGATTTCTCCGTCTTTTCGGTTTCCATTGTGAATTTTATATTCCCGTGCTGCTTGTTGAGGTACTCCAGTACAAGCTCTTCGTTATTAGTAGTTAAAACCCATATTATGTTATCCACGTATCTGCCATAAAATGACACGCCTAATTTGGACTTCAGCTCCTATATGTACTTTTCTTTCAGATTTTGAATGAACACCTTCATAAGAATGGCTGATGTGGAGTTTCCCATTCCAAGACAGTTTGTTTGACTATATATTTTATTGTTGAATTGAAAATAGTTTTGATGTAAAGTGGTTCTTAGTGTATTTGTGATTTGTATACTTTTCACTTTGTTCTTTGTATTATGAACTATTGTAGAGCTAACCATGTCCAAGGTCTCCGATAGTGGTATTGATGGGTATAAATCTTTTATGTCAAAAGATACACATGTTCTGTTCTTTTCTAGCTTTACGGTCTCAAGTTTCTCTGGTAGTTCTGTTGTGCTAGCTATTGCATATTCGTTCCTCAGCTCCAGAGTATCTTTCAATATCGTTTTTAAATATCTGTCCGTGGAAAATGAAATAATGTGTGGTGACGCTGACCACATCGTATGCAGTTTTTGCTGCTTCTGCATGTGATAATGCATGAGACTTACTCAAACAGTTGAGACACAGCTTAGTTTTATTGACAATGTTCTTTCTTTCAAAGCAATCTTTGGATAGAAAGGCTGGGCAACGGCGAATTATATGTGCTTGTTCACAAAGAGTAAAGTGATCTTGTGAAGATTGATGGACTTTAGTGGCTGCGTGGTGTGATTTTACATTATGTACCGTACAGGCAGATAATTTTGATTTCTGAAGATGATTGTTCTTATAATCATTTGACAGTGGACGTGTGGGTGAGCATTAAAAGCTACAGTGCGGTTTTCGATTGCATCAATCGTACAGAGACGATTAGTTAAACAATCTTGTAGATCATAAAAGGTAGGAATCTCTATTTTACTTCCTAGATGACGCTCCCAAGCGGAGTGTGTTTCAATGATCGCATTCCCCAATTGGAACCTTAAGCCGTTTAAATTCATTGACACACACATTCGCCACATTAATGTAGCCTTCATGTATTCTGCTTTTTCTTTAACGAGAACTGGTAAATTGTAACCGTATTCATATAATGGGAAAATATTATACGCGAATTATTATAACGTTTTATTAACAACTCCCATGCCGTGGTATAATTTATAAAACAACTAATAAATGTAAGGCGCGATAATCTCCGAAGAGATTTTAGTACGAGCTTCTCTTCCAATTGGCATCATGCTCCTTTTTAATTTTTCCTACAAATTTGCAGGACGGGACCTACTTCTTTTATGCCGACTCTGAACGGCATCTGCAAGGCAGATGAGTTTTCACTGATAGCTTTTTCATGGCAGAAATACACTCGGTGTGCTTGCCAAACACTGCCGAGGGGCGACCCCGCTTAGACAAATTTTCTTCTAATTGAAAAACCTTATTTCTAAAATTTTGATGTTGCTTTGCCCGGAGTGTGAACCCAGGGCATTCGGTGTGGTAGGCGGTGCATGCTACCATCACACCACGTGGTATAATTTACTACCGTTAAAAGCATTTGATTTATGTCCAGATCACGGCCTGCTTCAAATAATGCAATTTTTGATAGAATTTAATTCAAGGTTGTTATGAATTAGTCGATGGAATGAATCATGGAAGCTTGGCCAATCAGTGAACTTGCCAGAAAACGACGGTACTGGTAAGCGTGGGAATTGAGCAGGAGCGACAAATAGCACTTGAGAATCAGATGATTGGTTCTTAGTCTTTGTCTCCTCGCAATCCGATGCAGGGGTACCATATCCGTTCACTGCTGTTTTACCAAACAGAAGAGTTCCAAGCGAATTTCTTCAAATTGGGAGGCAACATCATTAGTAAAATATTCATGGTCATCTTTAATGTCTGAACGTATAATTGATTTATGCGTGGAACAAAACTCCTAATTCAGAGCACTAATGCGTTTTAAACGCTGTTCAAAATATGGCTTAGTTTGTCGCGAAGCGGAATCTTTCTTAAAGTTACTTGTAGCTTGATTAATGCTACATCCCCCATATTGTATTTGTTTATAAGTATATGGTTATGCAAATTAAATCAACTTACTGTGTAGAAAATCGATATAAGCAATGTAAGGGTTGAATATAAGTATGTATGTTAGATGTTGGCAGAGGACGACGATAGCGATCCGATGCAAAGTAAAAATCTGCGCTGATAGCAACTGTTGACTGCAGAGTGATGAAGTATCAATATGTAAGTATGCTGTGATGAAGAATCCGGGTATTATTTTTATGCAGCAGCGATGTTAGCAGAGCATGTACGTTGACTTCAGCGTGCAATATGCAAGAAAAAAATATGTTGACTGCAGCAGCTATAGCGGCTATGACCTTGCACAGGCGTCAAGAGATATAGATTTTTTTTCTTTTAACTGCCGTATTTTTGTTATTCACTATTTATTGTATTCAATTTTCATTACAATGTTAATAACATATGTGACCGAATATAAAGTATATGGCCGCTGCTTGCTTTCCTGACACTGACTTTTCTAGTCGAGTTGCTGGACAATGCAAAACCAAAACTTCTGTATGGTGTGTGTGTGTGTACATATTTAAAATATACATATGAGCGCGAACATCAGTGGTTGGCGAGAACCCGTGGAAAGGCGAATGCATTTAAAGTGGGCCACGGGGTATAATAGCGAAATCGGCACGCTGAAGTACTCTGCTAACATGTGTTAGTTTTTTAGGCAATTGCTTTCGAAGAGTTGTCGCACAGTGACTAGCGCAATTGTTCGTTATATTGTACACAAGTTGAAAAACTCCTCAGATTTTTTTAAAGAAACTAATACGCCAAACTATATTATGCGTCTGGCAAAAGGCTCACAGCCCCGTATTTACATTCGCTTCGGCTACAGCTGCTCTATAATATTCCACATAGTAAATTTGGGGGTTTCTTGGGTGAACATTTGAAAAATCCTTGCTAACAGCGTTAATCAAATTTTCATTACGCAATTTTCAATAGCTAATATTATACAGATCTTCACATTATCTCTCCTAGAACACCTTGCTGAGTATAATACAAATATTTTCCATGAAATGGCTCAGAAATCTGCTACCCACGATATTAACCCAGCCCTAGTGCCGTTGAAGAGCTTGTATTTCGCGCGATGATTATAGTGCTTCTGTCGCCTGTCTTATTCTCAGAACACGGAGGGGTTTGCTGAATCTAAACGCAAGAGCCTACAAAAACATATCGTCTCCACTTTGCACAGTGTGCAACTTACGCACCAGCTTTATTTGTAGATGTCCAATCAATAACAATATTCGTTTGATGCAAGAACTTTAGATAGGGCGAAGGTCGTTACCATTTTAAATGGTTTTAACTTGATTGAAATACTCAAATGTAAACCTGCCTAAACTACTGAACCGATTTTGAATTTGTTTTGCACCCCGTGTGTAGTTTGATCTAACTGGAAATATAGGATAGGTTATATTTCAGTTTATAGTCGCAATATTATTTTATTGCAATTTTTTTTATTTGTTTATACGTAATATTAAAATGTTACGATTTAGAAGTACTATGACATTTTTTTTTAATACTGGAGAGTCTTTAGTTGTTCCATGTGCAATTTTTAAGCCGAATTTCAAAGCAACGCTAATCTGCATTTCGTTTTAATATTATAGTGAAGTGTGAAAAATAAAAATCTATATACATAAAAAGAAAGGCTAAAATGTGTGTTTGTTGGTCGCCGGTGTTTGAAGAGATGCGTCGGTCGATTTTGTTCAAACTTTCACACGAGTTGAGTAAACCTCACGCGGGGGTTACTACAGGTACAGGATCTCGAGATATAGGCCAAAACGTGGGCCAGTGAATGCCTAGACTGTGTTTATACAATATGGATATCAAATGAAAGCTATTGATGAGTGCTTTGGTACAGAGTAATATATTATCCAGAGACGGGCTGGGATTAGGACTAGGACTGCGACTGAGACTCGGAATGGGACTGGGACTGAGACTCGGAGTGGGACTGGGACTGGGACTGAAATAAAATACATACCACCCTCTGGGACAGGCAATAAGGGATGCAGAAGAATGAGAAGGAATTGAGAGATGAGAAAAGAGAGAAAGAGAAGGAGATTGAGAAAGAGATAGAATGAGACGAAGATGGAAGTAGATAAAGCGAAAAAGACGGAGGCAGGAGTGAGTAAAAGGATTAGGAAAAAGCTAAGAGGGGGGAAGGCAGAGTCAGACGGAAAAAGCTTATTAAAATTTATGCAGATAGGCCAAATTTAGGGCAGGACAACGTCTGCCGGGTCTTATATAATTACTAACATATTTACGTAAGTGTACACAAGTGAAATTAAAAATTTGATTTTGTTTTTGTTAAGTTCAATCCGCATTAACTTTCTAAGTATTTAACATTAATTTTCGACAATATAAACATAAAAAATATAAAAATTAAGTTTATTTAATTTTGAGAGTTATTTTTGCAATACATTTTTGATATGATTTCTAATAACATTTTTGCGTTTAAATGTGTTGGGTAGATTGGTTAATTCTAATGACAGTTCATTGAGAAATGTTGAAAGCAGTACTGATAGAGAATTCTTGGAATAATTGTTTTAAAGCTTGGGTTTCGCGTGCATGATTCATGACGATGGTTTCCCTTACTCGTGAGCAAGCTTACCTCACAATTGGTCCATGAGGACAAATTGGTTATTATCTACCTTAATCCCGCACATTTGATATCTCCTGCCTTGTCTCCTTATTACTTTGTCATAGTTGATGCACAGGCGACTATGTACCACTTTCCAGACGTTTTACATCGAATGTTACCATACCGTGTCGTCAATCAGTGGGATTCTTTGTTATTTCAAACGTCTGTCCTTCCTTTGTAACTCCCCTTTTCAAAATTTTATAACTTTAACCCGCTTATTTAAGTTATCTTTCACAGCGACGTCTGAGGTACCGTTTGCAACAGTCTAACACACAAAATGGCACCATGTCCTATTGTTTACGCATACCTCATAATCGGTTTGCTCC
>JARSSU010025448.1:0-24088 GCA_029619165.1 Eurosta solidaginis
GCTTCTCCTCCACAAGAACAACACAGATATCATCGCCAGCTAGCCGGGCCAGTATGTCTATGTATCCGTCTGAATGAGATGTTACCTCCTTCTTACGCTTAAATTCCTTTCTTATCTTCTTTATTCCCATTCAAATCTTCTACGGGTTATGCCTAATAATTTATATCTTCCTTTCCTTTCACTTTCTGTGATATCCATTTTTGGCCTCTCTCGTCAAGGGGTAGCGGGACTCGATAAAGGATTGTTTTCATTCCGTGGACTTTGTGTCAATGACTTGTTCCATTTTCACGTATCTGTGATTCCTCGGTTTTATTTCCCTTTCAGTTGTGTTATTGGCCGCCGCCACTTTATTTGTGTTGGCGTACTTTTGGGTCGCCCGGCGGGCGATGCTCCCTTCTAATCTACAAGGCTGTGGTGGCCAATGATCTCACATGAAATTGTCGGCGTTTCTATACGCTCCGTATCCTTGTTGAGTCCTCCCCCCGCCTCCTATAGCAGGTCTCCTTGCTGAAGGCAGGGACTGGTTTGCCCAGCATTCTCATCTTCCACCATTTCCTTACCCGACTCTCTCTCGTGGTGAATTGCTTTGTCACTCTACATGTCAATCGGCATGTAAACAGATCTTGTAATTGGAAGTCTCAATAATTATTAAAAATCCACCTGTCCGATGTTGGTCGCGTTTTCTTATCTACTGTCATTTCTAACGCACTTTCTTTGGCGTCTTCTTCCTCGTCTCCATATGACATCCTGAACAAACACCCGTTGACCGTGCACTGAAAGTTGTGATATAGTATAGGATTTTGACTGCGTAATTCTTCTTTGTCCTGGCGTATTTCTGGTCTTCTGAGTCTATTTATTATATTTCAGCTGCAAAAATGCACTACAGTTGGCGTTGAACGCTTTTTCTCTTTCTGCTTTTTGCTGGGCATGAACGGTTGGGTCGATAGTTGTGCAATAATCGAGCTATCTGTTACAGGTTAAGTTTCTTTAAGGGAGGAACTATTAATTCTTGTTTTTGCTGT
Source organism: Eurosta solidaginis (assembly GCA_029619165.1). Taxonomy (NCBI): domain Eukaryota; kingdom Metazoa; phylum Arthropoda; class Insecta; order Diptera; family Tephritidae; genus Eurosta; species Eurosta solidaginis. The sequence continues at coordinate 1,023 of JARSSU010025448.1, forward strand.
CGAAAATATATATTTGCCCTTTTAATTCACGTTCCTCAATAGTGTTTTATATGTGCTTTTTTTGTCTTATTGCATTTTTTTTGAGTTGGGGTGGCAGTTGCTTGGCTAGCAATCATGGCCAGGAAAAGAAAGCTTTAATGAAGACAAAAATCACTTTTTCTTATTACTTGGTTTTTAGTGGTTGGAGGGTCGTGTTATTGTCTAATAATTTACCTCTACTCTGTTTGGTGTATGGTTACACAGGATGACTCAGGTACTTCTTTTCAGGCTCCTTTCTGTTTTTTGTATCAGTCGTTGTTCTCCGTGACTTTAAGGGATGCATTGGTTGCCATATAAATACTCTTTGCTGTATCTTTTTTAAGTTCGATCGATGGATTGGCAGTACTGTGCACACGTTTATATTCGGGATACGGTCTCACTGGACAAGTGTGTAGTTTACGAATGTTGTTGCTTGATTTACTTCTGTTGGTTCTTAACGTGCTTCCTTTTTCATGTTCCAACTTATTCATTACTGTGGCTTTGATAATTACCGCCAGTTAGAAATCCTATCATCCTACAAAAAATGCTCCGATGAGCGCATGTGTTTAAATCAAACTGATTCGTTATTGCTCAGCACGCCCTGCTTTTATACTCTCTGTTGCCTCGTTCCGCATAATTCACCTTCCCATAACTGTTGTATCTCCTGCTTGGTAATTTAGTTATATGCATGTGTATGTGTAAGACCTTCGGCTGAGGACTACACGTGTGTTGGTTCCACATTGTGGGACATGGGGCGCTAGTTGGACTGTGGGGCGAAACACTGCTACAACACAACAACAATGACTACACGTGTGTGTGTGTGAGATATCTCTTTGTTGCCTTGTACATAAGTGTTGCTAACTTTAATGTGTACATGTACATAAGAATGGCTGCCTCATATTTTTTTTGTTGCGTGATTATTTAATAACATCCTAGTGATGTCAACATTCGCCACAATAATATCGAAATTCGCTACGATATCTAAAACGGTTTTTCAGATATCAGTAAAATTACTTTATAATTTTTTTGTCAAATAGCTGCTAATTTATCAATTATACCTATCTATGTACATTTGTAAGAACATTTCAATATTTTTCTTCATCCTTACTTACTTAATTGGCGCTTAACCGTTTAAACGGTTATGGCCGTCGAACAAGGCGCGCCAGTCGCTTCTTCTTGCTGCCAACCGGCGCCAATTGATCACGCCAAGGGAGTTTAAATCGTTTTCCACCTAGTCCTTTCAGCGGAGTGGCGCCGCCCTCTTTCCTCTGCTTCCATGGGCGGGTTCCTATAAAAACACTTTCTTGGCCGGAGCGTCATGTTTCATTCGCATAACATGGCCTAGCCAGCGCAGCCACTGCGTTTTATTCGATGGACTATGTTTGATGTCTGCGTAGAGCTCGTACAGCTCATCGTTAAATCTTCTTCGGTAATCGCCATCGCCAACGCGTAGAGAAATCACGATACTTGCAAAATTATTGAAATTCTTAGGTACGATATCTCCACTAAGCACAACTAAGTATAATCAAGAAAATACCGATAATCAAATAAGTGTGTAACTATAAGAATTTGGGCTAATGCAGGCATGCATTTTTTACACCTGCAGTGGAGCTCACCAACTCAAATTATTCGAAATTGTTTTATATGCGAGTTGTGTTGTAGTTGTTTATGTTATTCAGGACATGTAAAAGTTTAACCTATTGAAGTACCCAAAGCGAAGTTGAGCCAAGGTGACTTGCGTCCCCCATTGGTAGTCTCCTTTTTTCTTCTGCAAGGGTTGTATAGCATATATTGATAACGGGGTTCACCGGGCGCGACCTATGAAAGGTTTTTTAGCGACTATGTGTGTATTAGGCTTAGGGCCTCCCCATGCTTGTCTGGATCAAACGGCTACTTTGGCAGGTGCCGGATCTCATCATAGTGCTTACCGAGATGTTTCCTTATCCCTTTTGGATGTTTGCAGCAATTTTTTTCTAGGGTTTCCCCGTTTGTGACAATTTAACAAAAACTGTCAGTTCATCATTTCGCTATGGTCTTTAATGTTGAGCTCTTTTCACTTATGATGAAGAAGATGTTCAGGGGTCATAAGAATACATTCCGTGTCAGTTTTGAGTGCAGCGTTTTGGCAGGCTTGCAGTCTTTTTGAGTGTGTGTTTTTTTAGACCAGACAACCAGACTTGTAGCGCGTAGCACATGAGCGGCAGCAGCGTTTCTTTATCCGCCGGAAAGCGAAGTGTTATCGAACGTTATTCCCAAGGTCTTTGGGTGACTGACAGTCGGTAGCGTAACACCACCGAACGTTTAGCTCATCTGTTCCTTCCACGAGCAAAAACCATAAAGACTAGGGATATGGCCGTTTATTCTAGAAAATTATTCGTAGCTCCTTCTGGAGGGGAAGGCACCACCATGTGGCAATTCTCCTAGATTGCCGACCATTCAAATAATTTGCGGTTTATCTTTCTAGCCAAGGGGTGAACCTTCTATATCTTGCACAGCGAGTCTTACTTTTGACAGGCCAAACTTTGACGGGTCAAATGCCACAAGCACCGTCCTATGATCATACTCAGGCTCAAATTTTGTTACCGTGTAAAAATTTATCGCTAGCGATTATGACTGAGCTACTCACTAACTTAGTTTTAGTAACACGACGAATGCGCCAGTCATTTTAATACAAACGGAAGGAATAAAGTCATCACAGCTAATGAAGTTAGCAACTTTAAAATATTCTTCTATTATTTATCGACAACAGCTGTTCAAAGGTTAACAATTTTCTATTAAGAAATGTGTCTGTCTGCTGTTATGCCATAAACACGTTGGTTTACACTTCGTAAAACACATCTTTCGCTGCAGGCTAGGCAGGGCTGTTGTTGTTGTTGTTGTAGCAATGCTTCGCCCCACCTAATAGCCGCGACCGATCACAAATTGTCATCAATATCCTCTAACGGGAGTCCAAGGAAACTTGCCGTTTCAACAGGGGTGGACCATAAGGAAAGGGGTGTTAGAGGCGTTGGTTCCACATTACAATTAAAGAGATGGTTGGTGTCATGTGGGGACACATTGCAAGCGGGGCATACATTTTGTATGTCGGGGTTGATTCTGGATGGTAAGAGTTTAACCTGTTACAGTATCCAGAACGAAGTTGAGCAAGAGTTACACGCGTTTCCCTGGGGAGTATGCGTTCCTCTTCCGCGAGTTTTGGATACTTTTCTTTAAGTACTGGATTCACCGGGCAATTCACGGTATAAAGGTCCGACGCCTGTTTATGGAGTTCACCAAGGACCTGCTTGTGTTTTTTCGCTTCATACGGCTGGGTTCTCAGGTGCCGTATTTCCTCAAAATGCTTACGGAGGTGACTCCTTAAGCCACTAGGCGGTGCTGGTTCATCAATCACATGTCTGTTGGGATGCTCAGGTTTCTGGGTATTCAACAGGAACTGTTTGGTCAGCATCCCATTTCTCTCCCTGATGGGGAGTATTCTCGCCTCATTATACAGATGGTGTTCTGGGGACATAAGAAGACAGCCCGTGGCCATTCTGAGAGCAGTATTTTGGCAGGCCTGTAGCTTCTTCCAGTGGGTAATTTTTAGGCTTGGCGACCATATGGGTGACGCGTAGTACGTAATCGGGTGGCTAATTGCTTTGTATGAAGTCATGAGCATGAAAGCAAAATGGCTTCAAGCGTCTTTGCTACTGGCGATAGGAGAGATATCGGACGATACGACTCTCCTATGTTAGCTGGTTTCCCAGGCTTTAGTAGAGGGACCACCTTGGCCATTTTCCATTTCTCGGGTATGACAAAGGTGGAAAGAGACAGGTTGAAGACATGCGCTAAATATTTGAAACCCTCTTTCCCTAGGCTTTTAAGCATCGGCATGGCTATGCCGTCTGGGCCCACTGCTTTGGATGGTTTAGCGTGACCAATGGCGTCCTCAACCTCTTTAGCGGTGATGGTGATTGGTGACGCGCTGAATTTGTGTTTATGTGCGTGTCTATTGGCCCTCCGTCTATCTTTGTCGACCGTAGAATGCATTATATATTGTCGGCAGAAAGCGCTCGCGCATTTTTTTTGCATCCGACAGCACTTTGTCGCCAAAGGCGATGGAAACTTTGTCTTTGTGCTTAGTCGGATTCGATAGGGACTCTACGGTGGACCAAAGTTTACCCACACCGGTAGAGAGGTTACAACCTCTTAGGTGCTCCTCCCATTTCGCCCGCTTGTGTTCGTCCACAAGCAATCTGATGCGATTGGTTTATATCCCTTATTTGGGGGTCGCCTGGATCAAGCTGTCTTATAAGGTCACGTTCTCTCGCTAAGTTTGCGGCCTCCGCCGGGAAGTGTGGGCGGATTTCGGGAATTCTCCCGGCGGGAAGGAAACGTGCCGAGGCGGATTCAATGACCTTACGGAAGGCACGCTCCCCTTGGCGGGCATCAGTCGGGATAGGGAGGGCAGCAAAGCGGTTGTCTGTAAAAGATTTATATTCTTCCCACTTTCCTTTTTTGAAGTTTATGGAAGTGCGTTTTTCGGTGACAATGAAGTCGGCGGTACGCTCGAGAAAAATAACTATAGGCAGGTGGTCGGATGCCAATGTTACCATCGGCTGCCAGTTTACGCAGTTTACGAGTTCTGCGCTCACGATTGAGATATCTGGCGAACTGTGACAGCTTCCTACCATACGTGTGGGGTCGTCTCCGTTTATTGTGCAGAACGTCGTTTCTTATATTTGATCCGCCAACATCTCACCCCTACTGTCCGCCCGGAAGTTTGAGTGCCATAGATCGTGATGGGCATTGAAATCGCCTAAGATAATGCGGTTGTTGCCAGTGAGTAAGGCTCTGATATTAGGGCGGTATCCACTGGTGAAACAGGTGGCAGGAGGGATGTAGATGTTGATTATTTCTAGGTTTGCATCGCCTGACCGGACAAATAGGCCTTAACTCTAAGACATTGTCCCTGCGGTCGATGCCAGGATAAAATATACGGGGGCAAGGGCTGATGCTCAGCATTGCTACCGACTCCACTACGAAGGTAGTAATTATGAGTGGTAGCAGCTGTTTGAGTTGTTGGCGCCGTGGGGCGCGAGCAGCAGCGGGTACTTGTTTTGGCTTGCTGAGCAGCGGGGCTGCTGGAAGGTAGTGGGGGGCGCTTAGGCGTAGACTACGGGACGCCCTTGGGCGTGAACAGCAAGGAGCCACAAAATATTTATAAAAGTTACGTGGACGTCGGGTTTTGGGATCAAGCCCAGAACAACCTGTCCGATGCAACCATCCCTTACACGAGACACACTGAACAGAGTATGACCGTCCTAAAAAGATTCTTTTCCGGCAGATGCAGCAAAACCACTTCTCAGGACCGGGGTCAGGAGACGGACCCGGATTGGATTCGATGCCTTCCCGGAGTAAGAGAATGTGGAACAGTCCTGCTGCAAGGAGCTGCTGGGAGGATGACAATTTGTGGGAGGGACGCAACAAATTAAATGGGGTCACACTGAAATGACAGTCATTGGTCAGGAAAAATCTCGAGTCGCTCCGGTACATAGAACCGACTGCCTTGGGAAGCAGGGCTCTCTCTGTATGTTATCTTCAAACAAATTTGCTGCATAAAATTAGTGTTGGGTAGCAATAAACCCAAACAAGCACAAAATAAAATGCCAAATAATCAAATATTTTTCTATCATTTCAGTTGTTTTACTCATTTAAAATCAAAGATTTTTGTTCAAAACCATTTTTTGGATTGTAATATACTTAGATTTTGTGTTAATAAAGACAATATTTAGTGATTGTTGAAAATTCGACATAAGTCGCTGCATAGAGCTGCCAGGTAAATGTAACTGCACCACATGTTTACAAAACAATCAAGCAGCAGCAAAACTAAGTAGCACCGCTGTAGACAACTGCACGTGTATTTTGGTCTTTAATACACATTTTGTATAAATAATTTGACAATTGGACAATGTGGGTAAAATGTTTGTATGGAGATGTGAAATTCTTCAAATAAAATTTATTATGTGGAACAATCTAAAAGTATATATCTACATACATACATATCATTAAGACGAACAGCTACTTAGTGTTATTATTGAAACAGGTGTTAAAAAAAACTATATAAAACACATATTAATTTACCCCACTTTTTAATCTAATAGGCATGTATGCACGCACAAATGTACATAAGTAAGACCTATTTTACATATAACAAGATTATCTTAATTTTTTTCTGTTGATATGGAATGGTTATGGCTAGGTCGTTATGGTATGGCCCCATAGGCTAACTACATTGATTTCCATAAGTTTGGTTGGATCACCTGTTTTATATGGATATGGATCTGTCAACGCTGCCAAGGCTTTGAAGATGATGAAAACAACCCTTTCACCTCTAATACGCGTTGTAAATGATAGCTCAAAACCTACTTTCGAACAAGTGCCGCTTCCATATACTTAGACATTACTTCCTGTATCTTCGAAATTAAAGATGGCACATCGATTACGTGCCGGCACGTCATTCCGTTTTCTTATAATCGATATTGCATAAAATCCAAATTTTGATAGTAAGTTGCCGCTACTTTGCCTGCTGTTAGTTTCGGATGATTGAGAGGCACATTACATTTACATTGGGCGCTTTTAGCGAACATATGTATACGGATATGGATATGTCAACCTTGCAAGGGCTTTAATATGGATAAATAAAAATATGGTTATGATTATGGCGTTATGACTATGTTAATTTTGCCAGGGCCTTCAATACACTTATCTATTGAAATTTTTTTCGTTTTCTCCATGCTAACTGAAGCTTCGCGTCTCAGTTAAGTCCAAGGAAAAAGTGTAAACAAAAGTCAACTGTTCGGGTAGTTTGCGTGTTTTCACAATAGATTTTGGCGATTATTTTTTTACAAAATATTCACAATTACCGATTCAACCGGGGATTGATCACCCTGTGTTGGTGAAAAGGAAAGTGTCAAACGAAACTAGCTGATAGATTCCTCGCATTCTAATGAACAGTGATCCAGATATCGATAATAATTTAACATCCATATGGATCACATTGTTCTTGCATTTGCATTTTAAATTTTTTATCCGTATCCGGATCACGCTTCATTGGAACGGAACAATTGTTATGCTCCAGATACAATCTAATGGTGATTTCTTTCCTACACGAAAATGTCGCCTTCACGCCAACTCTTCAAAAAGTTGTGTTCTGTTGTAAAATCAGTGTAGCCTCAATAGAGAGCATCAACAACCTACCCCTAAAAATGACCAAACTGCAACATTACTTGCTCTCACTGCCATTGACGGTGCAGAGAACAGCCCTGTCAATCAGCTGGTGAATCACATTGACAAATAACCGCAGTATACTAAAATAAATTTTATTTGAATAAATATAATTTGCGAAAGTTTTTGTTTATTTGGCGCGAAGAAACAGCTGATAACGTGACAGGGTTACACTTTTTGTTCTTTTCAAGTCATGCAGGGTGGCATTGAATATTTTAAGTGGCTACAATTTCACAGGGCGAAGTGGTTGTCCCTGAAAGTGGCGACATTTTCGTGTAGAAAAGAAATCACCATAACTTAACTAGAAATGGTGAAACCGACCCTATAGAAATTCCTTTAGCTAATATATTTGTTTATTAAAATGCAGTTACTATGTACCAATGTATAACTGTAATTTAGTACCAATGAAATAACTTTAAATACTTAACTTTATATACATGCAATTTATTTCATAGTAATGACTCAGCAATAGTAAATAATTTCGTAGTAAGTGAATATGGGTTAAATTACTTTAATAGTAAAAACAAAAAAGGTCCATAAATTATCATAAGCATAAGTACGAACTACTTGTTAACAATAAAGTGGCGATAAAAGCTTACGTTGGCTTATTTTTAAACAAGCTGTTTTCATTTGTTTAATTACTTGTAAAAAAAAATCTGATTACTAAATTATAATATGTAAGCAGAATATATATATAAGCGTAATATGTTAGTGTAAGCGTAAACGCAGTCTTTGTAAGAGGTATGTTATATGGGGGACTATGATATGTACCTACTGTATGGAGTAGTAGAGAATGTGTAACCATACGCGTAATGTGTAATATTGGTATATACCCATACAATTATATTGAATGTGTAGGATTGGGCGTAGTGCGCGGTATTAGTATGATATATGGAATATTAAAGGACGAGAGTGTAAGTATAGCCACTACACTGTAAAATGAAATAAAACAAAATTAAGTAAAAAAAAACATAAAAATAAAAATAAAATGAAATTAAGACAAAATAATAAAATTAAAAAAATAAATAAAACAAATAAAACAAAATAAGATAAAATAAATAAATACAACGCGCGAAGAGATTTTAGGCCGAACTTCTCTCTGCAACGTGCTCCTTTTAATTCTTCCTACAAATTGGCGGGACGGGACCTACATCGACTTCGAACGGCATCTGCAAGTCAGATGAGTTTTCACTGAGAAGCTCGGAGTGTTTGCCAAATCACTGCCAAGGGGCGACCTCGTTTTCTAATTGAAAAAACGTGTTTCTAAATGTTTGATGTGGCTTTGCTCGGGATCATCGGTGTGGTAGGCCGAGCACGCTACCACCACACCACGGCAGCCGCAGTAAAATAAAATAAAACAAAATTAAATTAAGTTAATAAAATAAAATAAATAAAAGAAAATGAAATGAAATGTAATAAAATAAAATAAAATAAAATAAATTAAATTAAATATCGATTTGTTATCGGATTTTTATCAATTTAAATCGGAGTGTTATCAAAAGGCTATCGATTACTTAGCGAAAAGTTATTGATATATTATAACAAGAATATCAATTTGTTCTCGGAAGCTTGTAGATTTAATATCACAGTGTTGCCAACTTGACATCGGCGTGTTATGAATATTTTATTGATTTCATTATCAAAAATATAACGATTTGTTATTTTTTTTTCGGAGTAATACCAGCTTGTTATCGACCCGTTAACGAAGACTTAACGGTTTGTTATGACACAGATACCGATACAACTTTAATAAAAAATCAATGACAAATGCGTTACCTTCTATGACAAGCCGATAAGAAACCAATAAAAAGTCGATGACTCGGCAACAAAAGCCGATTACAAACCGATATATCGACGACGATTATTCGTTATCGATAATAAGCCGATTATAAAACCATATGGGTTGTTACCAATAACAAACCGATCAAGCTATTTTCGGGAAGACCGGAAGTATTTGTTTCTGGTAAAACTAGCTCTGTTGTGGGTTAATTTCAGCCCCATGGGCGAGCTCTAGTTAATTTAAAAAATAGTTTGCCGACGTATACCTGTATGTTCACACCTCGAATTTCATTAGTACTTAGCACTCGCTCCTTTTTTTAGGTAATACAGATCGATATGTACATTAGGGAGGGTCGATTTGTATGGACGAAAGTTAACCGATATCGCGCCATCGATTTTTCGATAGGATTTGGGCTCAGGAAAAGAAGTTCCACTACATATACCCAAAAAAATAATTTTCGAGCCTGCTAAATTAAAATTTTTTTACTTTTCTCGACTTAGATTTTTAAGGTTATTTTCATGACCTACTAAAAAGATTTTCATATGTATACGGGTATACATGAAAATTTTACGTTCAAATGAAAATTTTTTTGTAGGTCATGAAAAAAACCTTAAAAAGCAAAGTCGAAAAAAAGTAAAAAAAAATGAAATTTCGCAGGCTCGAAACATTTTTTTTTGGGTATGCGTAGTGGAACTTTCTTTTCTGAGCACAAATCCTATCGAAAAATCAATGGCGCGATATCGGTTAATAAATCGACCCAGTCTAATGTACATCCATAAAGATATATGTATAATGGTACAACTTAAACCAAAGAAAAATTAAAATATTCAATCGTTATGGCATGTCAAATTTATTTGTTTCAGAACTTTTATTTGCCAAAAATTAAATAATACCTAGGTACAAAATATTTTTTATGTAGATACGTATGTATGTACATACACATAATACATTTCCTAACATAACGTTCAAATACGTAAGCCACCGTGTGTTTTATTTTTTCCTATAGATGCAGTGCATACAAAAGTACATTAGACTGATTCAAAGAAAATAAATTTTAATATTTTCTTGCAAAATTTTATTTCGGTGTAATAAGAGCGAAAGGGCTTTTCCAGATTTTCCCAAAAGAAAGAATCTACGATTTAGCTATAAGCTAGCTTCACATATCTAGTGTGCATTATTATTTGAAGAACCGGACCCGTGCGCATCTTGCGCAAACAATATAAAAGTCTCTTATCAAATATCAACAGAAATCAGCTATTCTATCAATCAATTAAAATTTACAGCTTGCGCTGCCATCTAGAGTATGGTAGCAACTGCCGGTAATGCAGTGCAAATATTCACAATAGTGCCAAATTATTTTAATAAAATATAGGTAAACAAAAGCACTACAACCTAAATTGCCCAAAGCTCGCTAATAGCCCAAAGTTCCATCTTTACAACCAAAACTTTACTTATAGATTTGGATTCCAAATAAGAGCGAAAAAGGGGCCCGTACATAAAAATAGCAATTAGAAATAATATATATGATAATTTTCTTTGAAAAGAGTTGACTATTTTTATGGCGTTGGCTGGTTGCTCCTGCATGACATGACAACCAAAAAGTAGTAAGCGGTCGCTCTTTTTATGGCAACGCAGCATGACTTGACATCTAGTTTGATAGGTCTTTTTTAGTAGTAAACTGAATCTGATTTATATGTCATTATTCGAGCTAAGCAGTAGTTAACACATAAGTGTTTTTTCATAGTTTGTTGAGAGAAGAATCAAAAACCCAAGTTGCAATGAGCCTATTTGGGTTGTAACTATTTGCAAGGATAAAAATATTCCTAGACCTGGAAATCGGTTCCTGAAACTTTTCTTTCACCCAGCTGCTATTCGTCCTAAAATCGAAGAATAACTCCAAAACAAATTAAAAATCATCAATACAAAAACTTTCGGACGAATAAACAATTTGATGGAATCTGCCGCATGCCCTAATAATGGACCAACGCAAAGCTTGTCGCCATACCCTTACAAGCAAATAGAGGGTTCTCTAAAATAAATGAAAATAGTAATTTGCTCTGTTTGCCTTTCTATATATCTTATAATCTCCTGCATGGAACAAGGAAGGGGCTTTTGTTGATTTCAATCACTAACTTCTGTTGCTGCCGAGAGGGTGAGGCCGCAATCAAACAAAGGTGTGCAGAGGCGCGCAATAGGGTATTGCTCTGTCTCCTCTACTCTAAGTTGTGATACCAACTTTGACTTCATCACAGGCAGGCCCAGCTTTGGTCTGCCGAGAGCTGCCGCCTGTGCAAGCTTCAAAATAGTTGTGGGCTGGGGAGAGGGACCCAGCTTCATAGAGGATAATAGGATGGAATCATAGAGTCCCTTCATGCTTTACTGTTCAGCTTTTTCCTCAACAAGACGATAGTATTTCGGTTTTTCCTCGGGATCGGTCTCATTCGAAAGTATATCTTATTTTCAACAGCGTCTCATGTAAACCTTCATGTAGTCGAAGTGAGCTGCTTCTACCGGGGTAGCTACCGCTTAATTTTAACGAACCTAGACTAAAATAACAGCAATAATAGAGGTTGGTCGATTGTCAATATGTAAGGACATCGCTGAACCAGCTACAACCATGACCGAGGTGAACCAACAATGAAGGTCAATGCTATTCTTTCAAGTATTTCGTCGGATTTTTAGCGGACCTTCGGACTGCTGAGGCCATTATGCGCCACATTAGACGATTAGGCTTATTATTGATTTATTTAAATAGAAATATCCTTATACTGAGATTTTCATATTTTGATGAGAATTTTTTAAGATTATTAATTCATATTATTTTAACAATGTTGTTTTACAGCGTAACGGTTTGAAAAACAAAGAAAACACAATTTTTTTTTAATGTTAAACCCATGTAGGAAGATGTGCGCGCGCATTTTAACTAGTGTATAACATTTTTTTACTCAGTTGAACAGAGCTCACAGAGTATATTAAGTTTGATTGGATAACGGTTGGTTGTACAGGTATAAAGGAATCGAGACAGATATAGACTTCCATATATCAAAATCATCAGGATCGAAAAAAAATATGATTGAGCCATGTCCGTCCGTCCGTCCGTCCGTTAACACGATAACTTGAGTAAATTTTGAGGTATCTTGATGAAATTTGGTATGTAGGTTCCTGAGCACTCATCTCAGATCAGTATTTAAAATGAACGATATCGGACTATAACCACACCCACATTTTCGATATCGAAAATTTCGAAAAACCGAAAAAGTGCAATAATTCATTACCAAAGACAGATAAATCGATGAAACTTGGTAGGTGAGTTTAGCTTATGACGCAAAATAGAAAATTCGTAAAATTTTGGACAAAGGGCATGGCACCGCCAACTTTTAAAAGAAGGTAATTTAAAATTTTTTCAAGCTGTAATTTGGCAGTCGTTGAAGATATCATGATGAAATTTGCCAGGAACGTTACTACAATTATTATATGTACGCCTAATAAAAATTAGCAAAATCGGAGAAGGACCACGCCCACTTTTAAAAAAAAATTTTTTTTAAGTAAAATTTTAACAAAAAATTTAATATCTTTACAGTATATAAGTAAATTATGTCAACATTCAACTCCAGTAATGATATGGTGCAACAAAATACAAAAATAAAAGAAAATTTCAAAATGGGTGTGGCTCCACCCTTTTTCATTTAATTCGTCTAGAATACTTTTAAAGCCATAAGTGGAACAAAAATTTACCAATCCTTTTGAAATTTGGTAGGGGCATAGATTTTATGACGTTAATTGTTTTCTGTGAAAATGGGCGAAATCGGTTGAATCCACGCCCAGTTTTTATACACAGTCGTCCGTCTGTCCTTCCGCATGGCCGTTAACACGATAACTTGAGCAAAAATCGACATATCTTTACTGAACTTAGTTCACGTACTTATCTGAACTCACTTAATCTTGGTATAAAAAATGAACGAAATCCGACTATGACCACGCCCACTTTTTCGATATCGAAAATTACGAAAAATGAAAAAAATACCATAATTCTATACCAAATACGAAAAAAGGGATGAAACATGGTAATTGGATTGGTTTATTGACGCGAAATATAACTTTAGAGAAAAACTTTGTAAAATGGTTGTGACACCTACCATATTAAGTAGAAGAAAATGAAAAAGTTCTGCAGGGCGAAATAAAAAACCCTTGAAATCTTGGAAGGAATACTGTTCGTGGTATTATATATATAAATAAATTAGCGGTATCCAACAGATGATGTTCTGTGTCACCCTGGTCCACATTTTGGTCGATATCTGGAAAACGCCTTCACATATACAACTACCACCACTCCCTTTTAAAACTCTCATTAATACCTTTAATTTGATACCAATATCGTACAAACAAATTCTGGAGTCACCCCTGGTCCACCTTTATGGCGATATCTCGAAAAGGCGTCCACCTATAGAACTAAGCCCCACGCCCTTTTAAAATACTCATTAACACCTTTCATTTGATACCCATATCGTACAAACATATTCTAGAGTCACCCCTGGTCCACCTTTATGGCGATATCTCGAAAAGGCTACCACCTATAAAACTACCACCACTCCCTTTTAAAACCCTCATTAATACCTTTAATTTGATACTCATATCGTACAAACAAATTCTAGGCACACCCCTGGTCCACCTTTTTGGCGATATCTCGAAACGGCGTCCACCTATGGAACTAAGGATCACTCCCTTTTAAAATACTCATTAACACCTTTCTTTTGATACCCATATTGTACAAACAAATTCTAGGTTCACCCCTGGTCCACCTTTATGGAGATATCTCGAAACGGCGTCCACCTATGGAACTAAGGATCACTCCCTTTTAAAATACTCATTAACACCTTTCTTTTGATACCCATATTGTACAAACAAATTCTAGGTTCACCCCTGGTCCACCTTTATGGAGATATCTCGAAACGGCGTTCACCTATGGAACTAAGGATCACTCCCTTTTAAAATACTCATTAACACCTTTCATTTGATACCCATATCGTACAAACAAATTCTAGAGTCAACCCTGATCCACCTTTATGGCGATATCCCTAAATGGCGTCCACCTATAAAACTATGGCCCACTCCCTCATAAAATACTCTTTAATGCCTTTCATTTGATACACATGTCATACAAACACATTCCAGGGTTTCCCTCGGTTTTCCTACATGGTTATTTTCCCTTATGTTGTCACCATAGCTCTCAACTGAGTATGTAATGTTCGGTTACACCCGAACTTAACCTTCCTTACTTGTTTTGTTAATGATTGCAATTTTTAGTTGTCAAAATGTTTACAATTTCTTTGCGTATTTAGCCTTTTTCATAACTTGTGTTATGCCAGCGACCATAGTAAATTCAGGCATCCTAAGCTTGGAGTCTTCCTGAAAATCGCAACGACGTGATAAATGCAGCCAAGCGCGTTCTGTGTTGAGTGATAAAGGTGTTTGAAGCCAAGTAATGTAGTCTATGCTAAGGACGCCACTTAAAAGCTGAAAATTAGATAATATTAATTGTCATAAAAAGTTAGAGATATCAAATGAAAAAGCAGTGAAAGTTCCGAGGATTATCTTTATAACAAATCGCAACAATATAGAAGTTCTTGCTGCTCAGAACAGATTTTCGAACACTTTTGCCAATCAATTTCTGTAAGCGATTCGGTTGAGGTGTAGACATTGAATATTGGTCGCTGTAGCTCTTAGTCTATTTGACCGACTTCCACTGTAAGTTTGGGATTATATAAAAGAACTTTTTGAGTTCACTTCGTGACATCTACCAAAATCTTTTGAAATCACTGGTATCATTTAAAGTATACTTTTTAATCGATTTGGCAAAATTTTGACCCTACCACCGAATAATTTCGGGACTGTTTTGAGGATCAATTTGGATAATTTGGAGACCATTTCGGATTTGCTTTCGCGATCGATTAGTGGCTTAGCGGCGTGACTAGTAGTATATCTGAATCATTTAGGCATAGTGTTTCCGAGCAATTAGTGATGGTATGAAATTTATTGAAATCATTTCAGGACCATCTCGGAAGCATGTTGTGAATATCTCCAGATTGTTTTTTTAAATATTTAAGCAATATTTTGGGGCTATTTCGTGGTAAATTTGTTGTTTTCTGACCATTTAGAGGCAATCTCTGAATCATAATGTCTGGATCATTTGGACCTATTTTGAGATTCTTTCGACATATTTTTGCAATTGTTTTCGAAATCAATTATTCGGGATCAGATAAATTTAAATAATTTGCCGATCATTTCCGGACGATTTGGGTATCATTTCAAGGTTTTTGTATGTATATTTCATTGAAAGAATATTTTAGGATTATTTCAGAAAAATTTTGAAATGTATTCCGATCAATTCCGGATTGATGCGGCAGAATTTCGGAAATATTTCGAGATAATTAGGTCATTGTTATCGGGACCTTCTCCGGACCATTTCGGAATCATTTCCAATTCAAAACGGATTATGGTATCTACATAAAAGGTGTGTTATTTAATTTTTGTACCGTTTAGAGCAGGGATCGTAACAGTTTTAAGCTTTTTTATTAAAATGTCAATGATTTTTTCAGTTTTTTTATTTCGCTCGGAAAAAAAATCGTTATTCAACGAGCCTAAAAAAGTGCCAATCTACTTACAAACATACCTGGTCAAACGTATGACTTCCCACTAAAAACATTGTTGATAATATCGAGTTGTTTGGTTCATAGATGTTTTGACCCATGTTAGGACCACTAACTGTAACTCCTGTACCCAATTTTTCCATTAACCAATCAGCATTATTTTTTAAATATCTATAACTCGTCTATGTATTTCAAAGAAAAATATGTAAATTTCATATAAATTCAAGTTATTCCAAACATATTTCATTACCTTCAATGCTTGTTTACCAATATTGCTCGAGAGAACATCGCTCACTAATATATCAGCTATATAATCAGCTATACCCACATCTAATTCTGAGGCATAATTTGTAGGTGGACTTTGTATTAAACGTTCCGAATGTGCTGTATTCAAATCATCAATCTTAACGGTGCTTAACGTGCTTACCCAACTACGTGCTCCACCACTAAACTCAAACGGAGTGTTGGTTTCAGTTGCTATATAATCTCTGGTTTGTTTTAGAAACAAATCTATTTGATCGGTATGTTTGTCATCTTCATCAATGCAGCATATAGCTTCCGATATTGAATAGCAAGTCGAAGCTTTTTCTATTTTATTTTCTATAATAATAAAAGAGGATTTTCAGTTAAATGTATTTTGTTGGAATACAACAAAGCGAAGAGTAAATGTAATTTATATTGGGGATACGATATCGGTCTATTTTCTTAATCGTTTTATCTTGTCCAAATGATGAAACGTTTTCCATCGACTTACCTTTTTCGTAATTTTTTGCTTTTCTTATCAAATCCGTATATAAAGCAGCGAAAACTATCTGAATTAGAACAGAATCGGCTAAAACATACAAAAATATTGAAGTTGACAGTTTGATTAATCTACATTGTAATCTACCTAAAGGTTTTGTTGAAACTGGTATAATGTCTTGTATCAAAATTATCACTTTATAAAGACTTTCCGGTATGCAATCCCACATTTCGGAAACGCATGTTAAAGCCAATGACATTGCTTGATACATGCTGGCACCTGCCTCCACGGCGTTGACTAACATATCCACAATGCAATTAAGAACTGGATAAACAAAGTGCATTATTGCTTCGAGCCAAGGTGGTCGTCTTTGATTCCAAACCTTAAAAGAAGTTATTCGATTTCATGAAAATACGATGAGAAAATTATAGCATGTAAATTAAAAACATGGCGACCGCCGGGATCAAGTCCCGAGCAAACCAGCATCAAAAATGTATTGTAACGAATTTGCTTGCAAATCCTCTTATTTGCAATCCTTTGCTAAGTTCGAATCACTAAACTGTTGAATAAATAACTCCAATTTGTAATAATGCAAAATGGCCTTTATTAAAGTACTTCACAATACACTCAAACTGTGCAACGAATAGCTTGCTTAATAACCACACTGATTGATAGCTCAATGAAACTCTACTATTCAAAATAATACTGCTATTGCTCGCTAGATATCGTCTTAATCGCAACTGCTTGACAACTCAAATCAAACTGAATTACTTTTTACTCGCTTGTGCCGCTTTTATAGTTTACGCTGCATACTTCTAGGCTCTTCGATTTCCAGAAGTTACTAGTTGTTTCGGCTACAAAATCGCCAGCCACAACTACGTGCACAAATTATTGCTCTCTCTTGTGACAACTCAGATAGGATATATGCATGTGTTGGTAGTTTACAGTCTCCCGCACACACATAAGCGTATAAGTAAATTCATCTGTGTGTGACATCTCATCTCTCGCTGCCTTGTATGTAAATGTTGCTCGTCGGAATGTGTACATATGTGTAGACGCAATTATTGATTCGTTTATGTAGATACATAATGATTGAATTATTGATGTGAATTCACGTCACTGCTTAGCATCGGCCTGGAGATGGCAGCACTCCTCAGTTTTGCTAATATTCGTAACACTGCCCTCCACCTAAGTCTGATCGTCCCGATCAGACAAATCTCTCAATCTAAACGCCGCTAGCATCTCCAAATGTACCACGCTTCTAATCCGTGGTTTCCCAGTGGTTTGTATGCGGTAGATGGTATCACTGATCTTCTTCACAACTTTGTACGGGCCTTCCCAACTGCACCGAAATTGGGCTGGAACACCTTTCCGCGGGTGAGGGTTGTTTAACAGTACCAAATCTCCATTCCGGAAACCTTCCGAATTATTTTCCCTGTCGTACCTGTGTTTCATCTTACTACTCATTACCCTGGGCCGTTCCTTCACACTCTGTTGTTTGGTCAATGAACCACTTCGTAGAGCTTGTGCTGGACGGATTTGCTTCACATACTCAGTATCGTTGCGACGTTTCCCAACAAAAGTGCGCGCTGGCTTGAAACCATCCTTGCATTCTTTCTGAAAAATTCTTTCAGTCATTTTAGTGCGTCCATTAGGGTTTGTTGATGCCGGTCTTTTCCTCGCAGGTACTTTTAATTTCGCTTTATTTGGCACATTCGATCCATCAACCTTTGCTCGATCTACTTTCCTTGACTTTCGTGGTCTCTGTCGAATCTCCTCCACCAGCACTCGCTTACTGCTGAACCCTTTTTCCAAACTGAAGTTAAGTGGCACATCTTAGTTCTCATAATGCATCACCCTTCTCTGCATATCGATCTTGATGTCATGGTCAGCCCAGAAATCCACTCCCAATATAACTTCATCAACGATCTCCGCCACAACGAATTTGTGTAGAACCATGACCTTCCCAATTAGGACTTCACATATTACTTCTCCCTGGACTTGGTTATATTCGCCTGTGACCGTACGCAACCTCGCTCCAGGTAACGGTTTTACTCTCCTGTTGACCAAGTCAGATCGGATCAAGGAATGAGATGCGCCCGTATCTACAGTCAGTATTCGTTCTTTGCCATCCACATTCCCTCTGACGGTAAGACTGCTTGATTTCCTTCCAATTTGCGACACAGATATCACAGGACATTCAATAGCCCGGTCTAGCTCTCTACCTCTTACTCGCTCTTGTTCATCTCCTCCAGCTTTGCGTTTATGGCCACCCACATTGTTGGAACTATTAGGACCAAGATCGCAATGACGTGCAATGTGACCTGGGTTGCCGCACTTGAGACATTTAATAACTCCGGCATTCTTCTGTTGAGATCCCTTCAGTGCTTCCAAAATTGTTTCTACCCATTCTGGCCTTTCTACTTCCACACGGCGTGCTTTGAAAACTGGCTTACACAGAAGCGACGCTGTTTCCTGAATCAGAGCATGCGATACCGTTTCAGCAAATGTCAGTTTTGGATTCGCGTATGTAGCTCGCTTCGTTTCCACGTCTCGTATGCCATTTATGAAGCTCTGGATTTTTACCCTTTCAGTGTATTCCACGGGTGCGTCTGCATTTGCAAGATGAGCCAATCTTTCAATATCTGAAGCAAACTCCTGCAATGTCTCATTTGCTTTTTGGTAGCGGATTTGCAACTCAATTTGGAATATCTGTTTCCTATGCTCGCTTCCGTAACGTCTCTCTAAAGCGCTCATCAATGTTTCGTAGTGGTTCCGCTCATACTCTGGGATAGTCTGTAAGATTTCCTCGGCAGGCCCTTTCAGTGCCACGAACAGAGCTGCAACTTTATCTTCAGCTTTCCATTGGTTCACTGCTGCGGTCTTCTCAAACTGTAGCTTAAAGACCTGAAAAGGAACAGAACCGTCAAAGGAAGGTGTTTTTACTTTTGGATTACTCGTTGAAACTGCTGGGCGATTTAGGTGCAACTGCTCGATACGTCCTCTCAAAGCATCCACCTCGGCCTCGATTTTTTCTTCAAACTGTAAAATTTTTGTATCTTGCGCCTCCAACTTCGAGGAAATACGTCCTTCTTGCTCTTCCAGTTGAGCAGAGATCTGCGCTGATATTTGTGCCGACATTTCGGATATTCGTGCCTCTTGTGCTTCAATCTTCGAGGTTATACGGTTCTCCTGCGATTCCAGTTGAGATGACATATACATTTTCTGTTCTTCCAGTTGAGATGACATATACGTTTTTTGTTCTTCCAGTTGTGATGCCATATATGTCTTCTGCTCTTCCAGTTGTGATGACATTTGTGACGACATTGATGCTACAGTCGATGTTTGTGCAGATATTGCAGCCAATATCATGTTCAAGTCTGTGCTGGTAACCGTCTGCGATGTTTCGTTTTTCTCTTCAATTTTTGTTACTTCCTCGCCATCAAGATGAAAGTCATACTCTTCCACATCAATTCCTTCCGCTTCCATTGCCTCTCGTAGCCGTGCCTGAAGTTCAAGTTTAACGCCGCTTGTATTCAATCCACTGCTCTCCAACTCCTTCTTTAGTTGCTGGATCTTCAATTCACTGAACTTTGCCATGTCCTTGTTGTCCTCCGGAATTTATTCAACAATTCCTCTTCTGACACCAATTGTAACGAATTTTCTTGCAAATCCTCTTATTTGCAATCCTTTGCTAAGTTCGAATCACTAAACTGTTGAATAAATAACTCCAATTTGTAATAATGCAAAATGGCCTTTATTAAAGTACTTCACAATACACTCAAACTGTGCAACGAATAGCTTGCTTAATAACCACACTGATTGATAGCTCAATGAAACTCTACTATTCAAAATAATACTGCTATTGCTCGCTAGATATCGTCTTAATCGCAACTGCTTGACAACTCAAATCAAACTGAATTACTTCTTACTCGCCTGCACCGCTTTTATAGTTTACGCTGCATACTTCTAGGCTCTTCGATTTCCAGAAGTTACTAGTTGTTTCGGCTACAAAATCGCCAGCCACAACTACGTGCACAAATTATTGCTCTCTCTTGTGACAACTCAGATAGGATATATGCATGTGTTGGTAGTTTACAGTCTCCCGCACACACATAAGCGTATAAGTAAATTCATCTGTGTGTGACATCTCATCTCTCGCTGCCTTGTATGTAAATGTTGCTCGTCGGAATGTGTACATATGTGTAGACGCAATTATTGATTCGTTTATGTAGATACATAATGATTGAATTATTGATGTGAATTCACGTCACTGCTTAGCATCGGCCTGGAGATGGCAGCACTCCTCAGTTTTGCTAATATTCGTAACAGTATGAAAAAGTATTTTAAACTAGTTATTCTAAGCGTTGTCGCTCCTCAGCAGTGGCGCAAGCGAGTAAGAAGTAATTCAGTTTGAGTTGAGCTATCAACAAGTTTGATTAAGCACGCGGTCTCCGAGACCGCGTGCTTAATCAAACTTGTTGATAGCTCAACTCAAACTGAATTACTTCTTACTCGCTTGCGCCACTGCTGAGGAGCGACAACGCTTAGAATAACTAGTTTAAAATACTTTTTCATACTGTTACGAATATTAGCAAAACTGAGGAGTGCTGCCATCTCCAGGCCGATGCTAAGCAGTGACGTGAATTCACATCAATAATTCAATCATTATGTATCTACATAAACGAATCAATAATTGCGTCTACACATATGTACACATTCCGACGAGCAACATTTACATACAAGGCAGCGAGAGATGAGATGTCACACACAGATGAATTTACTTATACGCTTATGTGTGTGCGGGAGACTGTAAACTACCAACACATGCATATATCCTATCTGAGTTGTCACAAGAGAGAGCAATAATTTGTGCACGTAGTTGTGGCTGGCGATTTTGTAGCCGAAACAACTAGTAACTTCTGGAAATCGAAGAGCCTAGAAGTATGCAGCGTAAACTATAAAAGCGGTGCAGGCGAGTAAGAAGTAATTCAGTTTGATTTGAGTTGTCAAGCAGTTGCGATTAAGACGATATCTAGCGAGCAATAGCAGTATTATTTTGAATAGTAGAGTTTCATTGAGCTATCAATCAGTGTGGTTATTAAGCAAGCTATTCGTTGCACAGTTTGAGTGTATTGTGAAGTACTTTAATAAAGGCCATTTTGCATTATTACAAATTGGAGTTATTTATTCAACAGTTTAGTGATTCGAACTTAGCAAAGGATTGCAAATAAGAGGATTTGCAAGAAAATTCGTTACAATTGGTGTCAGAAGAGGAATTGTTGAATAAATTCCGGAGGACAACAAGGACATGGCAAAGTTCAGTGAATTGAAGATCCAGCAACTAAAGAAGGAGTTGGAGAGCAGTGGATTGAATACAAGCGGCGTTAAACTTGAACTTCAGGCACGGCTACGAGAGGCAATGGAAGCGGAAGGAATTGATGTGGAAGAGTATGACTTTCATCTTGATGGCGAGGAAGTAACAAAAATTGAAGAGAAAAACGAAACATCGCAGACGGTTACCAGCACAGACTTGAACATGATATTGGCTGCAATATCTGCACAAACATCGACTGTAGCATCAATGTCGTCACAAATGTCATCACAACTGGAAGAGCAGAAGACATATATGGCATCACAACTGGAAGAACAAAAAACGTATATGTCATCTCAACTGGAAGAACAGAAAATGTATATGTCATCTCAACTGGAATCGCAGGAGAACCGTATAACCTCGAAGATTGAAGCACAAGAGGCACGAATATCCGAAATGTCGGCACAAATATCAGCGCAGATCTCTGCTCAACTGGAAGAGCAAGAAGGACGTATTTCCTCGAAGTTGGAGGCGCAAGATACAAAAATTTTACAGTTTGAAGAAAAAATCGAGGCCGAGGTGGATGCTTTGAGAGGACGTATCGAGCAGTTGCACCTAAATCGCCCAGCAGTTTCAACGAGTAATCCAAAAGTAAAAACACCTTCCTTTGACGGTTCTGTTCCTTTTCAGGTCTTTAAGCTACAGTTTGAGAAGACCGCAGCAGTGAACCAATGGAAAGCTGAAGATAAAGTTGCAGCTCTGTTCGTGGCACTGAAAGGGCCTGCCGAGGAAATCTTACAGACTATCCCAGAGTATGAGCGGAACCACTACGAAACATTGATGAGCGCTTTAGAGAGACGTTACGGAAGCGAGCATAGGAAACAGATATTCCAAATTGAGTTGCAAATCCGCTACCAAAAAGCAAATGAGACATTGCAGGAGTTTGCTTCAGATATTGAAAGATTGGCTCATCTTGCAAATGCAGACGCACCCGTGGAATACACTGAAAGGGTAAAAATCCAGAGCTTCATAAATGGCATACGAGACGTGGAAACGAAGCGAGCTACATACGCGAATCCAAAACTGACATTTGCTGAAACGGTATCGCATGCTCTGATTCAGGAAACAGCGTCGCTTCTGTGTAAGCCAGTTTTCAAAGCACGCCGTGTGGAAGTAGAAAGGCCAGAATGGGTAGAAACAATTTTGGAAGCACTGAAGGGATCTCAACAGAAGAATGCCGGAGTTATTAAATGTCTCAAGTGCGGCAACCCAGGTCACATTGCACGTCATTGCGATCTT
>JARSSU010025450.1:0-41952 GCA_029619165.1 Eurosta solidaginis
GCATTTATTTTGGCACTACAGGATCATTCCTGGATGGTTTTCGGGTTCACTTCGGGGTCATTTGGGGATTAATTTCTGGATGGTTTTTGGGATCCGTCCGGGATCCGGTCGAGGTTATTTCGAGATAATTTTGGGACTGTTCCGGGACCATTTCTGTATAGTTTTCGGGAACCCGTTGGGGTTATTTTGGGACTTTTCCGTGGCTATTCCAGGATCAATTGGGGATACTTCCAGGATCATTTCTGGATGGTTTTTGGGATCTCATCCGGGTCATTTCGCAATCATTTGCGTACCCTTCAGATATCAATTCTGGATGGTTTTCGAGATCCGTCCGGGATCCCGTCGGGGTCATATCGTGACTTTTTCGGGACTATTTCGGTATCATTTTGGGACCCTTCCGGGATCATTTCTGGGTAGTTTTCGGGATCCGTCCGGTATCCCGTCGGAGTAATTTCGGGACTTTTTATTGACTGTGTCAGGGTAATTTCGGAACTTTTATGGGATTATTTCTGGATGGTTTCCGGGATCCGTCCGACATCCCGTCGGGATCATTTCGGGACTATTTCGGGATCATTTTGGGACCCTTCCGGGATAATTTCTGAACGAGTCAGAGTTATTTTGGGACTTTTTCGGGACTATTCTTGGATCATTTGGGGATCCTTCCATTATCATATCTGGATGCCTTTCGGGATCCAGTTGGGGTCATTTCGGCATCATTTTGGGACCCCTCCAGCATAATTTCTGGAGTTTCCGGGATCCCGATAGGGTTATTTCGGGACTTTTCCGATAATTTTCCGGGATCATTTGGGGACCCTCCCAGCATCATTTCTGGATAGTTTTCGGGATCCGTCCAGAATCCCGTCCGGGTCATTTCGAGACTTTTTCGGGACAATTTTGGGATAATATGGGGACTCTTCCAGCATCATTTCTGGATAGATTTCGGGATTATTCCGGGATTCCGTCAGGGTAATTTCGGGACATTTTCAGGGATCCTTTCTGGACATTCTACGGAACCTGTCGACGTCATTTCGTGATTTTTCCTGCAATTTTCGGGTTCATTGGGGCAGCCTTCCGGCATTAGTTCCGGATGGTTTTCGGGATCAATCCGGGATCTCGTCAGGGTCATTTCGGGACTTTTTCGGAACTATTTTGGGATCTCTTCAGGATCCTTACGGCATCAGATCTGGATGGTTTTTGGGATCCACCCGGGAACTAGCCGAGCTCATTTCCATTTCTGGATTATTTCCGGATCATTTGGGGTTCCTTCGGCATCATTTCTGGATGGTTTTCGAGGTCAGTCCGGGATCCCGTCAGTGTCATTTCAGGATCTTTTCAGGACCCTTCCGGCATCATTACTGTATGGTTTTCGGGACCTCGCCAGGGTAAATTCGGGACTTTTTCGGGATCATTCGGGGACCCTTCCGGCATCATTTCTCGATGGTTTTCGGTATCAATCCGGGATTCCGTCAGGGTTATTTAGGGCCTATTTCGAGTTCATTCGAGGACCCTGCCGGGATCATTTCTGGATGGTTTTCGGGATCCGTCCCGGTCATTTCGCAACTATTTCGGGATCATTTGGGGACTTCTCAGGGATCATTTCTGGGTGGTTTTCGGGCTCCGTTCGGTATCCCGTCAGGGTAAATTCGGAACATTTTAGGGACTATTTCGGCATCACTTGGGGAACTTTCTGGCATAATTTCTGGATGGTTTTCAGGATCCGTCCGGGATCCGGTCAGGGTAATTTCAGAACATTTTAGGGACTATTTCGGCCCATTTGGGGACCCTTCTGCCATAATTTCTGGATCCGTCTGGGATCCGGTCAGGGTCATTTCGGGACGTTTTCGGGATTATTTTGGAACTCTTCCGGCATCATTTGTGGATGATTTTAGGGATCCGTTCGGTATCCCGTCAGGGTAATTTCGGAACATTTTACGGACTATTTCGGCATCATTTGGAGACCCTTCTGGCATAATTTCTGGATGGTTTTCAGGATCCGTCCGGGATCCGGTCAGGGTCATTCCGTGGTCATTTGGGGTTCCTCCGGCATAATTTCTGGATGGTTTTCGGTATCAATCCGGGATCCAGTCAGTCATTTCGGGAATTTTTCGAGACTATTTTCGGATCATTTGGGGCCCCTTCCGGCATCATGGATGGATGGTTTTCGGGATCAGTCCGGGATCTCGTCATTTCGGGACTATTTCGAGATCTTTTCGGGACCTTCCCGGGATCATTACTGTATGGTTTTCGGGACTCCGTCATTTCCGTAATTTCGGGATAATTTGGGGACCTTTCCTGCATCACTTCTGGATGGTTTTCGGGATCCGCCCGGTATTCCGTCAGGGTCATTTCGAAACTTTTCGGGACTATTTCGGGATCATTTGGGGACCCTTCCGGCATCATTTCTGGATACTTTTCGGGACTATGTCGGGATCATTCGGAGACCCTTTCTGAGATCATTTCTGGATGGTTTTTGGGATCCGTCCGGGAATCAGTCGGGTTCATTTCGTGACTTTTTCTGAATTATATCCGGATCATTTTTTGGGCCCTTCCGGGATCATTTCTGGATGGTTTTCGGGATCCGTCCGGAATCCCGTCAGGGTCATTTCGGGACTATTTCGGTATCATTTGGAGACCCTTTCCAGGAGCATTTCTAGATGGTTTTTAGCACCGTCCGGGATCCCGTCGGTGTAATTTCATGTTTTTTTCTGGATAATTCCGGGATCATTTGGGGACACTGTCAGGTTATCAGCTCATTTAGTCCTTTTCTTTTTTACTATATTGCAAAAATAAAATACATTAGACAGAAATACTTTTTAAACAGATATCTTGATGAGCAGGCTTACGTGAATAGCCCATATATTTTATTTTCTCCCTTCAGACGGGACCGCGGGTAAAGGCTAGTGTAGTTACAATTTTAAAACTTGCAACACTTTTCCATTCGTCATAATCTGTTGTTGTTGTTGTTGTTGTTGTAGCAATGCTCGCCCCACCCAATAGGCGCGACCGATCACAAATTGTCATCAATATCCTCTAACGTGAGTCCAAGGAAACTTGCCGTTTCAACAGGGGTGGACCATAAGGAAAGGGGTGTTAGAGGCGTTGGTTCCACATTACAATTAAAGAGATGGTTGGTGTCATGTGGGGACACATTGCAAGCAGGGCATACATTTTGTATGTCGGGGTTGATTCTGGATAGGTAAGAGTTTAACCTGTTACAGTATCCAGAACGAAGTTGAGCAAGAGTGACACGCGTTTCCCTGGGGAGTATGCGTTCCTCTTCTGCGAGTTCTGGATATTTTTCTTCAAGTACTGGATTCACCGGGCAATTCCCGACATAAAGGTCCGACGCCTGTCTATGGAGTTCACCAAGGACCTGCTTGTGTTTTTCCGCTTCATACGGCTGGGTTCTCAGGTGCCGTATTTCCTCAAAATGCTTACGGAGATGACTCCTTAGTCCCCTAGGCGGTGCTGGTTCGTCAATCAGATGTCTGTTGGGATGCCCAGGTTTCTGGGTATTCAACAGAAACTGTTTAGTCAGCATCTCATTTCTCTCCCTGATGGGGAGTATTCTCGCCTCATTATGCAGATGGTGTTCTGGGGACATAAGAAGACAGCCCGTGGCGATTCTGAGAGCAGTATTTTGGCAGGCCTGTAGTTTCTTCCAGTGGGTGGTTTTTAGGCTTGGCGACCATATGGGTGACGCGTAGCACGTAATCGGCTGGCTAATTGCTTTGTATGTGGTCAAGAGCGTTTCTTTATCTTTTCCCCAGGTACTGCCAGCAAGGGATTTGAGGATTTTATTACGGCTCTGAATTCTTGGAACAATTGCGGTTGCGTGCGCACCAAAATGTAGATCCTGATCAAACGTCACACCCAAGATTTTGGGGTGTAGGACAGTCGGTAGCGTAGTGCCATCGACGTGGATGTTCAATATGGTCGACATTTGGGGCGTCCATGTTGTAAATAAGGTCGCGGAAGATTTAGTCGGTGACAATGCCAGGTTTCGCGAGGCGAAAAAAACTGGAGAGATCAGGGAGATAGCCGTTTATTTTATTGCATAGCTCATCGATCTTTGGG
Source organism: Eurosta solidaginis (assembly GCA_029619165.1). Lineage (NCBI taxonomy): Eukaryota > Metazoa > Arthropoda > Insecta > Diptera > Tephritidae > Eurosta > Eurosta solidaginis. The sequence continues at coordinate 4,078 of JARSSU010025450.1, forward strand.
CCTGGGCCTGTGGCTATTATTGTGCAGTCATCGGCGTAGGAAACGATTGTGACTCCTTCCGGTGGTGAAGGTAGCTTAGATATGTAGAAATTAAACAAAAGCGGGGATAGGACACCACCCTGTGGCACCCCTTGTTTAATTCTCCTTTGTTTTGATGTTTCGTTTCTGAATTGCACCGATGCCTGCCGACCACCCAGATAATTTGCGGTCCACCTTTTAAGACATGGGGGAAGGGTGGACCCTTCCAGGTCTTGCAGTAACGAGCCATGGTTGACCGTATCAAAAGCTTTTGATAGGTCTAACGCTACGAGTACTGTTCTATGGTGGGGATATTGATTCAAACCGCAATTTATCTGGGTGCTAATGACATTTAGCGCGGAGGTAGTGCTATGGAGTTTTCTGAAGCCATGCTGATGAGGGGCTAGCTGCAAATGTGCTTGGAAATAAGGGAGCAAAATGGCTTCAAGCGTCTTTGCCACTGGCGATAGGAGAGATATCAGACGATATGACTCACCTACGTTAGCTGGTTTCCCAGGCTTTAGTAGCGGGACCACCTTGGCCATTTTCCATTTCTCGGGTATGACAAAGGTGGAAAGAGACAGGTTGAAGACATGCGCTAAGTATTTGAAACCCTCTTTCCCTAGGTTTTTAAGCATCGGCATGGCTATGCCGTCTGGGCCCACTGCTTTGGATGGTTTAGCGCGACCAATGGCGTCCTCAACCTCTCTAGCGGTGATGGTAATTGGTGACGCGCTGAGTTTGTGTTTATGTGCGTGTCTATTGGCTCTCCGTCTATCTTTGTCGACCGTAGGATGCATTATATATTGTCGGCAGAAAGCGCTCGCGCATTTTTTCGCATCCGACAGCACCTTATCGCCAAAGGCGATGGAAACTTTGTCTTTGTGCTTAGTCGGATTCGATAGGGACTTTACGGTGGACCAAAGTTTACCTACACCGGTAGAGAGGTTACAACCTCTTAGGTGCTCTTCCCATTTCGCCCGCTTGTGTTCGTCCACAAGCAATCTGATGCGTTGGTTTATATCCCTTATTTGGGGGTCGCCTGGACCAAGCTGTCTTATAAGGTCGCGTTCCCTCGCTAAGCTCGCGGCCTCCGCCGGGAAGTGGGGCCGGATTTCGGGAATTCTCCAGGCGGGAATGAAATGTGCCGAGGCGGATTCAATGACCTTACGGAAGGCACGCTCCCCTTGGCGGGCATCAGTCGGGATAGGGAGGGCAGCAAAGCTGCTGTCTGTTGCAGATTTATATTCTTCCCACTTTCCTTTTTTGAAGTTTATGAAAGTGCGTTTTTCGGTGACGATGAAGTCGGCAGTACGCTCGAACGAAATAAGTATGGGCAGGTGGTCGGATGCCAATGTTACCATCGGCTGCCAGTTGACGCAGTTTACGAGTTCTGCGCTCACGATTGAGATATCTGGCGAGCTATGACAGCTTCCTACCATACGTGTGGGGGCGTCTCCGTTTATTGTGCAGAACGTCGTTTCGTCTATTTGATCCGCCAACATCTCACCCCTACTGTCCGCCCGCAAGTTTGAATGCCATAGGTCGTGATGGGCATTGAAATCGCCTAAGATAATGCGATTGTTGCCAGTGAGTAAGGCCTCGATATTAGGGCGGTATCCACTGGGGCAACAGGTGACAGGAGGGATGTAGATGTTGATGATTTCTAGATTTGCATCGCCTGACCGGACAGATAGGCCTTGACGTTCTAAGACATTGTCACTGCGGTCGATGCCAGGATCAAATCTGTCTAAAAGGGGGGTATACTTTTTAGTTCGAGTTCAAAGGTGAAGGAGATATGGCGTTTGGTTTGTGTTTAATGCGTATTTTTGCAAGAAACTTTTTTAGTGGCGTAGTGATTCAATTCAGAGAAACTGGTGAGTCGGGTAGTCACAGGAGATGATACTTGAATATTTGAGTATGACTCTGAGACGCGTAAACCAAGTCAACAGTGGGTGGAAAGGGGAGAGGGCGGCCAACGAAAGTGAGAATGTCATTGATTGTTTTTTTTCGATATGCGCGGCATCATTCATTGTGGATACGTTCCCGCAAGGCAGGAAAATTCTATGTTAGCGTTTTGAAGATGCTGCGGGCACGTGTTTTGCATGTACAACCCGAACTCGCCAAGGCATCCCAACGTCGCCTGACCCACCCTTTAACCACTATATTGTGCCAGAAATTACATTTGAGCAAAGTATTTTTTATGTTCAATTCCAAAAAAAAATTTTTTGTAGTCGTGCCTCAAAAAGACGAAATTACTTTTGGTATTTTTTTGAGGAATTGATATGTAATCAATTCCTTTGCTGTGGAGGAAAGGAATTGATTACTTTCCTCAAGTACATGTAATGGGGAATCGTCAGTAATTGAATACCTAAAGTAATCATTACTACTCAGCGCTGGTTGCGGTATACGGCCGGCATCCCGTTGGGTAATTTCGAGACTTTTTCCGGACTATTTCGGTATCATTTTGGGACCCTTCCTGCATCATTTCTGTATAGTTTTCGGGATCCGTCCGGTCTCCAGTCAGAGTTATTTTGGTACCTTTCCGGGACTATTCCGGGATCATTTGGGGATTCCTCTGGGATCATTCCTGGATGGTTTTCGGGTTCACTTCATGGTCATTTCGATATTAATTTCTGGATGGTTTATTTTGGGACTCTTCCGGGACCATTTCTGTATAGTTTTCGGGAACCCGTCGAGGTTATTTTGGGACTTTTTCGGGACTATTCCAGGATCAATTGGAGATACTTCCGGGATCATTTCTGGATGGTTTTCGGGATCCCATCTGGGTCATTTCGGGATCATTTGCCTACCCTTCAGAGATCAATTCTGGATGGTTTTCTCGGACGGATCCCGTCGGAGTAATTTCGGGACTTTTTCGAGACTATTTTCGGATCATTTGGGGCCCCTTCCGGGAGAATCCGTTCGGTATCCCGTCAGGGCAATTTCGGAACATTTTAGGGACTATTTCGGCATCATTTGGGGACCCTTCTGGCATAATTTCTGGATAGTTTTTGGGATCCGTCCGGGATCCGGGTCATTTCGGGACGTTTTCGGGATCATTTTGGAACTCTTCCGGCATCATTTCTGGACGATTTGAGGGATCCGTTCGGTATCCCGTCAGTGTAATTTCGGAACATTTTAGGGACTATTTCGGCATCATTTGGGGACCCTTCTGGCATAATTTTTGGATGGTTTTCGGGATCCGCCCGGGATCCAGTCAGGGTCATTTCGGGATCATTTGGGGTTCAACCGGCATCATATCTGAATGGTTTTCCGTATCAATCCGGGATCCAGTCACAGTCATTTCGGGAATGTCGCGAGAATATTTTCGGATCATTTGGGGCCCCTTCCGGCATCATGGATGGATGGTTTTCGGGATCAGTCCGAGATCGCGTCATTTCGAGACTATTTCGGGATCTTTTCGGGACCTTCCCGGGATCATTACTGTATGGTTTTCGGGACTCCGTCAGGGTAATTTCGGGACTTTTTCGGGATAATTTGGGAACCTTCCCTGCATCACTTCTGGATGGTTTTCGGGATCCGTCCGGTATTCCGTCAGGGTAATTTCGAGACTTTTAAAAAATTTTCAATTACAAAATCCGTGTCGGCCGGCCGGCATGTCAAGTCAAGCTAAATAAAAACGTTTAAAAAGTATCAGTAGATAAGCTCAGAAGGACACATGGAGAATTAAAAAGAAATAATGAAAAGGAAAATAATAACACCTGGACGGCTATGACACACAATACTGGAAAAGCAACATATAAATTGGGAAACTTTTTTAACAAATACAACATTAACACAGGATTCAAAACATCGAACAGTCCAGGGTGAAAACTTCTAATACTAACTCAGAGGATCCTATTAGCAACCACGGCGCATACAAGCTTACCTACATTTGGGGACCCTTCCGGCATCATTTCTGGCTGATTTTCGGGACCCTTCCGAGATCATTTCTGGATGGTTTTCGGAATCCGTCCGGGATCGCGTCAGGGTCATTTCGGACCTTTTCCGGGACTATTTCGGGATTATTTGAGATCCGTCCAGGGATCATTTCTGGATGGTTTTCGGAATCCGTCCGGGATTCCGTCAGGGTAATTTCGGCACTTTTTTGGGATCATTTGGAGACCCTTCCGGCACCATTTCTGGATGATTTTCGGGATCCGTCCGGGTCATTTCGGGATTATTTGGGGACCCTTCCGAGATCATTTCTGGATGGTTTTCGGGATCCGTCCGGGATCGCGTCAGGGTCATTTCGGAATTATTTCCGGATCATTTGGGTCTCCTGCCGCCATCATTTCTGGATGGTTTTCGGGATCCTGCCGTGATCGCGTCAGGGCCATTTCGGACTTTTACCTAGACTATTTCGGGATCATTTCTGGATGGTTTTAGGAAGCCGTCCGAGATTCCGTCGGCGTCATTTCGTGACTTTTCCTGCATTTTTCGGGTTCATTGGGGCAGCCTTCCGGCATTGGTTCCGGATGGTTTTCGGGATCAATCCGGTATCCCGTCAGGGTCATTTCGGGACTTTTTCGGAACTATTTCGGAATCTTTTCAGGACCCTTACGGCATCAGATCTGGATGGTTTTTGGGATCCACCCGGGAACTAGCCGAGGTCATTTCGTAACATTTTCTGGATTATTTCCGGATCATTTGGGGTTCTTCCGGCATCATTTCTGGATGGTTTTCGAGGTCAGTCCGGGATCCCGTCAGGGTCATTTCGGGGTCTTTTCAGGACCCTTCCGGCATCACCTCGTCAGGGTAAATTCGGGACTTTTTCGGGATCATTCGGGGACCCTTCCGGCATCATTTCTCGATGGTTTTCGGTATCAATCCGGGATTACGTCAGGGTTATTTCGGGACTATTTCGAGTTCATTCGAGGACCCTGCCGGGATCATTTCTGGATGGTTTTCGGGATCCGTCCGGGTCATTTCGGAACTATTTCGGCATCATTTGGGGACTTCTCAGGGATCATTTCTGGATGGTTTTCGTGCTCCGTTCAGGGTAATTTCGGAACATTTTAGGGACTATTTCGGCATCATTTGGGGAGCCTTCTGGCATTATTTCTGGATGGTTTTCGGGATCCGCCCGGGATCCAGTCAGGGTCATTTCGGGATCATTTGGGGTTCAACCGGCATCATATCTGGATGGTTTTCCGCATCAATCCGGGATCCAGTCACAGTCATTTCGGGAATTTTTCGAGACTATTTTCGGATCATTTGGGGCCCCTTCCGGCATCATGGATGGATGGTTTTCGGGATCAGTCCGGGATCCCGTCATTTCGGGACTATTTCCGGATCTTCCCGGGATCATTACTGTATGGTTTTCGGAACTCCGTCAGGCGTGCGGACGGGCCGGGGGTAAAGGCTAGTGTAGTTAAAATTTTAAAACTGACAACACTTTTCCATTCGTCATAATCTGTCTAAGAGGGGGTACACTTTTTAGTTCGAATTCAAAGCTGAAGGAGATATCGCGTTCGGTTTGTGTTTAATGCACTCTGAGACGCGTAAACCAAGTAACAGTGGGTGGAAAGGGGAGGGGCGGCCAACGAAAGTGACCATGTCAATGGTTGTTTTTTTTTGCGATATACGCGGCATCATTCATCGTGAATACGTTCCCGCAGGCCAGGCAGTGACTGGAAAATTCTATGTTAGCGTTTTGAAGATGCTGCGGGCACGTGTTTTGCATGTGCAACCCGAACTCTCCAAGGCATCCCAACGTCACCTGACCCACCCTTTAACCCCCATGTTGCTCTCCCTGCGACTTTTTTCTATTTCTCAAAATTAAATCGCCCCTTAAGGAAACTCATCACGGCGACATACAGGAGGTCCAAGAAGCTGTAACCGTGGTGCAAAACGCGCTAACTTCAAAGGATTACCCCCAGCGGGTTAGGGGGTTAGAATATACCCGCGGTACGTATTTTGGAAAAAAGACCCAGCTTCCAACCATCCAACGTGTCTATGGATAACATTTTAGATTTATTTATATTAAATCTGATGGTGCTGTCGGAAAATATTAAATTCCGAGCAAAAGAATATATATTACTTCATCTTTATGTTTATGTTTTCGGTAATGTTAATACTACTGTCGGAAAAGACGTTATTCCGAGCAACTCTCAGTAACTTATTTTATTTTGTATAAAATCGTTATATTTTTTGTTAGTTTATGTTCGATTTTAGTTTTTGATAGTGCTATTCTAGAATAACCTAGTCGGAAAATTTTGCAAGAACTATTGATAGGCAATGATCTGCAGTGTTTTTGTACAAGTCGCTTAAAAGTAGCAAAATTTACACACCCCTCATCAAAACATTTTAACCCCTTGTATAATATATTTTTCCGGTCTATTTCTGTTCTGTAAAAATCTGCTGTTTGCAGATATAAATAAAATAATTTAAAAAAAATTTTTAAGCTAAACGCAATCATCTCGGTCCAATTCTGTTCTTGCTATTTATTAATGATATCTGTACTACAATAAAATATTCCTAAATTTTAATGTATGCTGATGATGTTAAACTTTTTAGGCCCTATGCGTCTATTGAAGAACGCCCCTTGCTTCAAGCGGAGTTAAACTGCTTGGTGCAACGCGAAGTCAATGCCGCTGAACCTAAATAAATGTAAACTCATGTGCCTCTCTCGAAGATCTTTGCCAGCAGCCCCTACGTAATTAATAATTTTTGTCTTGTATCAATTATTTTGTTGACTTGGGAGTCACGATGGATGGTAAACTTAGTTTCAACCTTCATATTATGACTACTGTCAATAAGGCTAGAGGTTATCTATCATTCGTGAAGCGATGGTCTAAAGAATTTAGTGACCCCTATGAAACCAAACCCCTTTTTACCACATCAGTTAGACCGATACTAGAATACGGATCAATAGCCTGGAATCCGCGATATGAAGTTTATACAGATAGACTTGAGTCAATACAGAAGCAATTTTTACTTCTCTCTTTACGGAATTTTCATTGGGACTCTGCGTGTAATCTTCCACCTTATACTAGTCGGTTAAAGCTTATCAAACTTCCAATTCTCGCAAGTCGTAGGGAAAAGCTAGGCCTATTATATATGGCTAAACTACTGAATGGACCGATTTCTAGCCCCTTTCTTTTGAACGAAGTAAACTTCAATGTCCCACCACTAGCGCCAAGACATTACAAACCTCTTCTTTTGAGGCAGTGCAGAACTAATTTCGAATTAAATGAACCATTTCGGTGTTAGTGTCATGATTTAACTCTCATTCGAATTCATTTGATATAATGGATTCACTTGTTACTATAAAGAAAACTGTCCTATCCTATCTTAATTCGTAACTAAATACGAACATTACATACTCAGCTGAGAGCTTTGGAGAAAAGATTGAAAAATTGTCTTTTTCACGGATACATGCAAATGGTAATATTAATAAAAAGTGGAGCAACTTGCCTTTGCTATCATTTTTCAGCTATCAATTCCTTTTATTTGAATATTTTTTTTAAATATGAAAACTTGGTTAAATTTGAAAGCACTTCTTAATCATTTTTTTTTAAATCACCCTTGAAATATTTTCGAAGCGCTCCTAATTATGAGTCCGATAAGAGTCCGAAATAGTAGACCAAGGGTGACGTTTTTTGGAATGGGTTTCCTTCATCCCTTGTCAAATAAGGGAAATCACCATGTAGGAAAATGAACCTAGGGTAACCCTGGAACGTGTTAGTATGACATGGGTATCAAATGAAAGGTATTAAAGAGTATTTTAAAAGGGAGTGGGCCTTAGTTCTATAGGTGGACACCTTTTCGAGATATCGTCATAAAGGTGGACCAGGGGTGGCTCTATAATGTGTTTGTACGATATGGGTATCAAATTAAAGGTATTAATGAGGGTTTTAAAAGGGAGTGGCCCTTCGTTGTATATGGGAAGGCGTTTTCGAGATATCGACCAAAATGTGGACCAGGGTGACCCATGAACACCATCTGTCGGGCACCGCTATTTTATTTATATACATATGTAATACCACGAACAATATTTCGGCCTTGATTCAAAGGGCTTTTGATTTCGCCCTGCAGAAATTTTCTTCTATTTTATATGGTAGGTGTGAAACCCATTTTACAAAGTTTTTTCTTAAGTTATATTTTGCGTCAAAAAACCAATCCAATCACCGTGTTTCATCCCTTTATTCGTATTTGGTATAGAATTATGGCATTTTTCGAAATTTTGGATATCGAAAAAGTGGGCGTGGTCATAGTCGGATTTCGCCCATTTTTAATACCAAGATAAAGTGAGTTCACATAAGTACGTGAACTGAGTTTATTTATATATTAAGTCTATGGTTTAGAAACCTTACAGACTAAGACGTGCATAGGTTATTAATTATATTAAAAACTAGCAGAACCGGCAGACGTTGTTCTGCCCTAAATTTTTGGTCTATCTGCATACATTTTAATAAGTTTTTTCCGTCTAACTCTGCCCTCGCCCCTCTACACTTTTTCCTAATCATTGTATTCACTCCTTCCTCCGTATTTTTCGCTTCATCTATCACCATCCTCGTCTCATTCTATCTCTTTCTCAGTCTTTTCCTTCTCTCTTTTCTCTTCTCTCAAGTTTTTCATTCTTGGTGGTATGTATTTTGTTCCAGTCCCATTCCGAGTCTCAGTCCCAGTCCCACTCCGAGTCTCAGTCTCAGCCTCAGTCCCAGTCCTAGTCCTAATCATAGGCCCAGTCCGTCTCTGGTCTACTTCCCGGAAAAAAGCATCGTAAATACTAATATAGGCAAATTTATATACCAAATTTCAGGCAAATCGAATAGGACGTATGTAAATAGGTATGTGGGTATTATTAACTCATGTCTTTATTTCGGCTTCGCATGCATATTTATCAGTTTTGCCAGGTTGATGCGACTAAATCGAATATCACAATGAAAATTACTTTAAAGCTCTCAGCAACAGCTTTCATTTGATATCCATAATACACACACATTCTAGGGGTATCCGGGTCCATGTTTTGGCCTATATATCGAGACCCTAGTCACCCAGCGGTGTAAAACTTACTCTGTAATAAACAGCTTCAAATTGATACCCATAAAGTAAAACACATTCTAGGTGTATCCGGGTCCACGTTTGGGCCTATATCTCGAGACCCTAGTCACTCAGCGGAGATAGTCGATTTCATGAAGCGGCACAGCATCCGCATTACTGCGATTCAAGATATTAAACTCACAGCAAGATCTACATTGCAGACCTGCTCTGGGTATAATGTCCACAGGAAAGACCGCGAGAGCGGAAATGGAGGCGGTCTCGCGTTTATCATACACCACTCTGTGCAATATTATATATTTGATCCTGGCATCGACCGCAGGGACAATGTCTTAGAACGTCAAGGCCTATCTGTCCGGTCAGGCGATGCAAACCTAGAAATTATCAACATCTACATCCCTCCTGCCACCTGTTGCCCCAGTGGATACCGCCCTAATATCAGGGCCTTACTCACTGTCAACAATCGCACTATCTTAGGCGATTTCAATGCCCATCATGATCTATGGCATTCAAACTTGCGGGCGGACAGTAGGGGTAAGATGTTGGCGGATCAAATAGAAGAAACGACGTTCTGCATAATAAACGGAAACGTCCCCACACGTATGGTAGGAAGCTGTCACAGCTCGCCAGATATCTCAATCGTGAGCGCAGAACTCGTAAACTGCGTCAACTGGCAGCCGATGGTAACACTGGCATCCGACCACCTGCCCATACTTATTTCGCTCGAGCGTACCGTCGACTTCATCGTCACTGAAAAACGCACTTTCATAAACTTTAAAAAAGGAAAGTGGGAAGAATATAAATCCTTTACAGACAACCGCTTTGCCCAGAAACCTGGGCATCCCAACAGACATGTGATTGATGAACCAGCACAGCTTAGGGGCTTAAGGAGTCATCTCCGTAAGCATTTTGAGGAAATACGGCACCTGAGAACCCAGCCGTATGAAGCGAAAAAACACAAGCAGGTCCTTGGTGAACTCCATAAACAAGCGTCGGACCTTTATGTCGGGAATTGCCCGGTGAATCCAGTACTTAAGAAAAGTATCCAAAACTCGCGGAAGAGGAACGCATACTCCCCAGGGAAACGCGTGTCACTCTTGCTCAACTTCGATCTGGATACTGTAACAGGTTAAACTCTTACCTATCCAGAATCAACCCCGACATACAAAATGTATGCCCCGCTTGCAATGTGTCCCCACATGACACCAACCATCTCTTTAATTGTAATGTGGAACCAACGCCTCTAACACCCCTTTCCTTATGGTCCACCCCTGTTGAAACGGCAAGTTTCCTTGGACTCCCGTTAGAGGATATTGATGACAATTTGTGATCGGTCGCGGCTATTAGGTGGGGCGAGCATTACTACAACAACAACAACAACATGGAGCAGTCCCGCTGCAAGGAGCTGCTGGGAGGATGACAATTTGTGGGGTTACACTGAAATGGCAGTCCTTGGTCGGGAAAGTAGCTCCGGTACATAGAACCGACGGCATTGGGAAGCGACGCGTGACCGATCTTCCCCGCCTTTGGCAGGAAAACTACACGAGCAGTTCTCCAAGAGTGCGGTACATGATTCAGCCTTATGCACCCATCGAATATTATTTTAAGCCATTCCACGACCGCCATACTTGAAACTTGTAGCATGGCCGGGAATATACCGTCTGGGCCTGGCGACTTAAACTTAGAAAACGTTTTCACAACCCATTCCATCTTGGTATCGGTCACCAAGCCCGGCACTACTAGCTCCGTGATCGAAGTGTGAGTGATGTCTGCTGGCTCTTCTAAACCGTCTCCCCATGGGAAATGTGTTTCGAGAAGCACCTCAAGGGATTCCTCACTATTACGTGACCATTCCCCGTTCTCTTAATTTATTAGTCCCTGGACTATGTTTCCCTTTGCTAGGACTTTTTTCAACCGTGCTGTTTCGCTGGAGCACTCTATGTCCGTACAGAAACTTTTCCATGAGTTTCTCTTCGCCCTGGTAATTTCACGCTTGTAGATCCTCAGTAGATCCCTGTACTCGTCCCGACATGCCACGCCTTCCGCGGTCTTTGCGAGCTTAAACATTTCTTTTACCTGTCTTCTTAGAAGACTCAGCTCATTGCTCCACCATGGCGGCTTTGCTTTTCCTCTGAATCCTCTGAGAGGGCAAACTTTGTTATACGCAGTCATAAGCGTCCTTGTTAGGAATTCATTCGACTCCTCCAGTTCCTCCACATTGGCGAGCTCTTTGGGTTGTCCCAGTTTTGTTTCTACATGTTTATGGAATTTAGTTCAGTTCGTTGACCTACGGTTTCTAAAGGTTCCTCCCTTCTCTACCCTCTTTAGGGGATGCTGAAGCTGTTATACGCATGGGCGGAGAAGGATGGTCTATCAAGAACCATCCAATCATGCCTTGATGTATCACGCTCGGAGCTCAATGTAAAATCCAGAACATTGCTCGATGTTGGACCAATGTATGTAGGGACATTTCCCCTGTTGGCTATCTGCAAATTGGTTTGCAGGATGTAACAAAATTGAGATTCGCCTCTCTCGTTCGTATCTGCTCCTCCCAACGCATTGTGGTGCGCATTTGCATCTGCGCCTATGACCAACCGCCCTTTGCGCCCTTCCTCCTGTACAAGCCTTTTGCACTCCATCGGTGGAACCTCCGCAGCATGGGCCATATAGCAGGACGCCAGGATAAATGCCTGCTTATTCTTTTGCTCAACGGCCACCGCTACGAGATCCTCAGTGGTGTAATTAGGCAGCATATATTTAATTTAATTTAATTTAATTTATTTATTACTACGGCTGTTTAGGCCTAAAACTTAAACTACTAAGTACAATTCATTATTATATCATTTATTTCTATTGAATATGCTGTTGGAATGCCATGTGATTCCGATCAGCATATTTACTGGCGTAACAAACGGACGAGTCTGGGAGCCAGTCATTTAAGGAAGGTTGGAAAGGACGCGTTTCCAATCCTCCAGGGCTCCCAGGCAACAAAATTTGGAACTTATATTTTTCAATTATATTTGTATTTTAAGCTGTCGGAATGTATTGGTCTCCGATCAACACAGCTAAACATGTCTTTGGATGTTGGAAATTGAAGTGTACCCAATCACCCCTCAACTTTGTTTAGTAAAGACGCTGTCGGAACGCATGAAGATTCCGATCAGCACATCTCAAAATATATTGGGAGGTTGAAAAGGACGTGTTTCCAATCCCCCTGCTCCAACTTTTGTTTGACCTTATTTTGGTTACACATCATATAATTTTATTGTTATATTAATGCTGTCGGAATGCGAGTGATCCCGATCAGCAACAATAAATATAGGCTGAAAATGCCGAATTCCAGTGAAATTTGTTGTTGGAACTGTCTGGAGTTACAGGTGGCGACTGATTTTCTTTTCCTTAGGGCCGGGTGCATTGTATTTTGCTGCTACCAGTATTACCATTCCCTTTTCGCGCTCCAGTATCGGTATGTCATGTAAAAAATAAAAGAAAAAAAAACTTTATCTTATTGGAAGGGTTTTACAATGCTCCAATAAACTTTTTTTAAAGGTATTGAAGTTATTACTACTTTTTATGTGATTAATAATAATAATAATAATTTATTTATTTACGGTCTTTAAGACCTAGTTCAAGGTAATATATATATATATATAAATAAATTGTATACATTACATGCTTAATGACTTACAGTATAAAAATAATTTTGCTTTAAACTTATTAATATTTTCACAGTCTTTTATCGCATTTGGTAATTCATTGCACATTTTATAACCTATATATTCTAAAGTCATCTTCGCGAACTCCGTTCTTACTCTAGGCAGTCTTATATTTCCGCTGCTTCTAGTTCCATAGTTATGTATTTCATGATTAAAATGTATTCTCCCGTTCAGATAATTCGGTGTTATTCCTAATTTCATATGATGTATACATTTCAATGTGAAATAATATATCGACTGTTTTACACTGAGCCAGTTTAACATATTTAGCATTGTAGTTTTTCGTGTTCTAAGCGAACATTTTAAAATTAATCGCATTGCCTTGTTTTGTTGTATCTGCAGTTTTTTTATTTGTGTGTCATTTGCTAATAGCAGGATTGTTGGACAATAGATAAAGCGCGGTTCAATAATTGATCGATACACTAATAATTTGTGTCGTTGACTAATATATTTACAAGTTCTGTACATAAAACCATTTTTTTTCAATTTTGTTTTCTAAATAACTTATGTGTTCTCCAAATCTAAGGTTTTTGTCGATCCAGACTCCTAGGTATTTGATCTTGTCTACTTGCTGAATTTCAACATTTCTTATCTTCAGAGTAATATTGCTAAGGTTATTGGCACCCATAATGCTTTGATTTTTGCAAAATATCATACTTTTGGTTTTATCCACGTTCACTTTCAACTTTCTATGGCATAGCCATTTGTAAAGGGAGTCTAAGTCTTCTTGCATTTTAGATACCGCAAAGCCCGCACTTCTTTCACTAATGGTTATCAATGCATCATCCGCAAATAGTCGAATATTGCAATATTTCAAGCATTCTTTAATATCGTTAATATATATTGTAAACAATAGCGGTGCCAATACTGAACCTTGCGGTAGCCCAATATGTACATCAGCAACCGGTGAAACTGCACTTCCAATTATCGTCTTCTGTTTTCTATTACTCAAATAGCTTCTGAACCATTCCAAGGATTTTCCTCTTATCCCATTATTAAACATAACATTCAGCAGTTCCTCTCTATCCACAGTTTCAAAAGCACGTTTTAAGTCTAAAAAGACTGAGATCACAACTTTCTTATCAGTTATATCCTCTTTCCATTCCGCAATAACCATATTCAGTGCGGTTTCGCAAGAATGGCTTCTTTCACTAAATGCAACTTCCACTGCTTTAAGTACTTGTTTAATCTCTCGCTCATTTTTCTTTAGTGAATTATCAAACTCACTTCTATACTCTGCTAATTGTTGTCCATTCTGCTTTACCACCATTTGCATATCTTTAAGGATGTCATCAACGTTATGTACAAACTGCACACAGTCAGTACACATAAACCTAAGCTTCTCACATTCTTCAAGTTTGGTGACGCTGTATTGATCCAAGCCTGAGCATTTTGTTGTTAGGTGGTAATATTTACCACACACCCCTTCACACCGAATTTTTGACGCTTCTCATCGTATATTACTTTTGCATTTGTCACATTTTTTCTCCATTCTTCTTTACACATATACAAAATTTATTATAAAAGTAGTTTACAATGTTTTTGCATCAAATAACTGCAGAACATTTATGTCCGCTAATTGTAGTTGAATTTTAGAGTTTTTATGTATACTTTTTTGTTTTTATGTATATTTTTCACAAATATTTAGTGCGTATAACTAATTTAAAAAGATTTTAGAATATGCGCATATTTTTCACCGCTTTCTTTCCCCGCTTTATACTCATTGGAAGTTCATTGAAATATTTCAGGCCCTTATAAAATATATTTTGCTTGTCCACTTCTGTTTTGAAAAGAGGTAATCTAAAATTATTGTTTTCTCTGATTGCGTATGAATGTGCACCATTTACATATCTAAGCTTTTCGCTGAGGTATGTTGGTAATTTACCGTGCTTAATATTAAATACAAATTTCATACTGTGGTAGAATATGAGCTGTTTTATACTCAACCAGTTTAGTGCTTCTATCATGTTATTAATGGGAGTATCATACCTCATGTTTAATATAAATCTCATAGCTTTATTTTGCATAACTTGTAGCTTATCTACCTGAGTTACATTGGCCATAAAGAATATTGTGGGACAATATATGAAATGCGGCTCTATGATGGATTTATACACTTTCAGTTTGTATTTTCTACTGATAAATTTGCATGACCTTTTCCAAAAACCAATTTTCTTGCCTATTTTGGCAACTATATAATCAATATGATCATTAAATTTTAATTTATTATCAATCTGAACCCCTAAGTACTTGAAAGTTTTAACTTCGTTAATGTTTGAGTTCATTATTTTTAGCTCGATATTACAAGATTCCTTATTCATCGCTCTAGACATGACTATAAAATGGGTTTTATTAACATTAAGTTTAAGCTTATTGTTGCAAAGCCACCTGTATAGGGTGTTCAGGTCTTCCTGCATTTTGCTCCTAGCTAACATGATATTAAGTTCACTTACTTCGAGCAGTGCGTCATCCGCAAACAGCCTTATTTTACTATGTTTTAGCGCCGAAGATATATCATTTATATATATGTTAAATAGGACCGGTGCTAAAACCGATCCTTGTGGCAATCCAATTCCTATGAATGCAGCTGTTTCCTTACCATTACTACAGCTCGCACCCATCCTTCCGTTTGCGCGTAGTAAACGCCAAACCCGCGCGCGATAAGTCTAAAAACCTTTCCTCCCGATGAGAGCCACGGCTCCTGGACCAGCGCCACGTCAAACGAACCCTTCTCAAGGGTTAGGAGTTCGCTCGACGCCACTTTACTGTGTTGGAGCAGGACTCGCAGCACCATTGGACTGTTTGTCCCCCTCCAGCACCTTCGTTTTGACGTCGTCGTCCTCCTCTTGCCCTTTTGGTTTAGAGTATTTGAGGCCCTCTTCAGCCTCTAGTGACGTTTGCGCCGGGTGATCCTCTGTGCGAGTCACAGCACCATTTGGCGGTTGATCCTCTCCTAACACCTTCGTGGTGACGTCGGGGACCTCCACCTGTTTTTCCCTTAGGCTTTTGAGGTCCTTTTCGACTTCGCCCACCTCTAGCATGTTAGGGTTTTTATCCTCGGAACTTCTTTCCTGAGTCGCATGTAAATTTTGCCAGTGCCAAAGAACATTTTGCCAAGATGTATAACTGACCATCCTCGGTAGGCCGAGATACAGTAAGTACCTTCCAATCCTGTGTCGGTATGTTCGGATTCTGATTCTGCAGAAGTCGCAGTGTATCCTGTTGTTGTTGTTGCAGTGTATCCTCCGACTTCATCACGCATCACTTCCATACCTTAAATTTTGGTACCGTGGGGATTTGTGCTTTTAGCCACCACCTCAACTGCGCGTTTGTGCCTTGCCTTTGGAGGTTTGGAACCACCCCAGCGGGTAAGGGGGTCAGAATATACCGGCGGTAGGTATGCCTGTCGTAAGAGGCGACTAAACTACCAGATTCAAGGGGTGTGTAGAGCAACCCTTCAGGTTGCCAGCGCAATATATAGCTTCTCCAAACCCAATTGTCAACCTCACCTATCCGCGGCAAATCCTGTTTCACTAACAGACGAGGCTCTGGCGACCCCAAGCTCCTCATGGAACTTGGGGTGGTGAGGGAGGGATGGCCTGAAGGTTTAATGTGGCCACATAAATCGTTCCCGAGATGGTCGGGCTAGCACCTTAATGGTGCTGTGGTACCGGAGCGTACCGGATATGTATCCGGCAAAGGACCATCACATCGATAACACTCCCCAAAGCCTTCGGGGAGCAACCTTTTCGCTACAACAACAACAACAACAACAACAACAACAACAGGTTTGGAACCACTTTCTCCAGCCACCGCAAGCTCGCGATGTTGTCGCACGCTATCATCTTCACACCATTATACCATCCCCGAATCAAAGGTTGGAAGGGGCTTACTTGGTTGTTCCCGCATCATCTTAAGCATTAAGCTAATAAGCTCCCTTTCCACAGATCTCCACCTTTCAGTAGTCATTTGTCCGAAACGACTGCTACAATCAACCAGCGCCACAGTCAGTGACTGCTTTGCCACATCACTCATCTTCTCGGGAAAAGCCGGAGTCTTACGGCTCTGAATTCTCGGAACAATTGCGGCTGCGTGCTCACCAAAATGTAGATCCTGATCAAACGTCACACCCAAGATTTTGGGGTGTAGGACAGTCGGTAGCGTAGTGCCATCGACGTGGATGTTCAAAATGGTCGGCATTTGGGACGTCCATGTTGTAAATAAGGTCGCGGAAGATTTAGTCGGTGATAATACCAGGTTTCGCGAGGCGAAAAACACGGTTGTTGTTGTTGTTGTTGTAGCAATGCTCGCCCCACCTAATAGCCGCGACCGATCACAAATTGTCATCAATATCCTCTAACGGGAGTCCAAGGAAACTTGCCGTTTCAACAGGGGTGGACCATAAGGAAAGGGGTGTTAGAGGCGTTGGTTCCACATTACAATTAAAGAGATGGTTGGTGTCATGTGGGGACACATTGCAAGCAGGGCATATTTTTGTATGTCGGGGTTGATTCTGGATAGGTAAGAGTTTAACCTATTACAGTATCCAGAACGAAGTTGAGCAAGAGTGACACGCGTTTCCCTGGGGAGTATGCGTTCCTCTTCTGCGAGTTCTGGATATTTTTCTTCAAGTACTGGATTCACCGGGCAATTCCCGACATAAAGGTCCGACGCCTGTCTATGGAGTTCACCAAGGACCTGCTTGTGTTTTTCCGCTTCATACGGCTGGGTTCTCAGGTGCCGTATTTCATCAAAATGCTTACGGAGATGACTCCTTAGGCCCCTAGGCGGTGCTGGTTCGTCAGTCAGATGTCTGTTGGGATGCCCAGGTTTCTGGGTATTCAACAGAAACTGTTTGGTCAGCATCTCATTTCTCTCCCTGATGGGGAGTATTCTCGCCTCATTATGCAGATGGTGTTCTGGGGACATAAGAAGACAGCCCGTGGCGATTCTGAGAGCAATATTTTGGCAGGCCTGTAGTTTCTTCCAGTGGGTGGTTTTTAGGCTTGGCGACCATATGGGTGACGCGTAGCACGTAATCGGCTGGCTAATTGCTTTGTATGTGGTCAAGAGCGTTTCTTTATCTTTTCCCCAGGTACTGCCAGCAAGGGATTTGAGGATTTTATTACGGCTCTGAATTCTTGGAACAATTGCGGTTGCGTGCGCATCAAAATGTAGATCCTGATCAAACGTCACACCCAAGATTTTGGGGTGTAGGACAGTCGGTAGCGTAGTGCCATCGACGTGGATGTTCAATATGGTCGACATTTGGGGCGTCCATGTTGTAAATAAGGTCGCGGAAGATTTAGTCGGTGACAATGACAGGTTTCGCGAGGCGAAAAAACTGGAGAGATCAGGGAGATAGCCGTTTATTTTATTGCATAGCTCATCGATCTTTGGGCCTGGGCCTGTGGCCATTATTGTGCAGTCATCGGCGTAGGAAACGATTGTGACTCCTTCCGGTGGTGAAGGTAGCTTAGATATGTAGAAATTAAACAAAAGCGGGGATAGGACACCACCCTGTGGCACCCCTTGTTTAATTCTCCTTTGTTTTGATGTTTCGTTTCTGAATTGCACCGATGCCTGCCGACCACCCAGATAATTTGCGGTCCACCTTTTAAGACATGGGGGAAGGGTAGACCCTTCCAGGTCTTCCAGTAACGAGCCATGGTTGACCGTATCAAAAGCTTTTGATAGGTCTAACGCTACGAGTACTGTTCTATGGTGGGGATATTGATTCAAACCGCAATTTATCTGGGTGCTAATGACATTTAGCGTGGAGGTAGTGCTATGGAGTTTTCTGAAGCCATGCTGATGAGGGGCTAGCTGCAAATGTGCTTGGAAATGAGGGAGCAAAATGGCTTCAAGCGTCTTTGCCACTGGCGATAGGAGAGATATCGGACGATATGACTCACCTACGTTAGCTGGTTTCCCAGGCTTTAGTAGCGGGACCACCTTGGCCATTTTCCATTTCTCGGGTATGACAAAGGTGGAGAGAGACAGGTTGAAGACATGCGCTAAATATTTGAAACCCTCTTTCCCTAGGTTTTTAAGCATCGGCATGGCTATGCCGTCTGGGCCCACTGCTTTGGATGGTTTAGCGCGACCAAGGGCGTCCTCAACCTCTCTAGCGGTGATGGTAATTGGTGACGCGCTAAGTTTGTGTTTATGTGCACGTCTATTGGCTCTCCGTCTATCTTTGTCGACCGTAGGATGCATTATATATTGTCGGCAGAAAGCGCTCGCGCATTTTTTCTCATCCGACAGCACCTTATCGCCAAAGGCGATGGAAACTTTGTCTTTGTGCTTAGTCGGATTCGATAGGGACTTTACGGTGGACCAAAGTTTACCTACACCGGTAGAGAGGTTATAACCTCTTAGGTGCTCTTCCCATTTCGCCCGCTTGTGTTCGTCCACAAGCAATCTGATGCGTTGGTTTATATCCCTTATTTGGGGGTCGCCTGGATCAAGCTGTCTTATAAGGTCGCGTTCCCTCGCTAAGCTCGCGGCCTCCGCCGGGAAGTGGGGCCGGATTTCGGGAATTCTCCCGGCGGGAATGAAATGTGCCGAGGCGGATTCAATGACCTTACGGAAGGCACCAGGCATCAGTCGGGATAGGGAGGGCAGCAAAGCTGCTGTCTGTTGCAGATTTATATTCTTCCCACTTTCCTTTTTTTGAAGTTTATGAAAGTGCGTTTTTCGGTGACGATGAAGTCGGCGGTACGCTCGAACGAAATAAGTATGGGCAGGTGGTCGGATGCCAATGTTACCATCGGCTGCCAGTTGACGCAGTTTACGAGTTCTGCGCTCACGATTGAGATATCTGGCACTGAAATGACAGTCCTTGGTCGGGAAAAATCCCGAGTCGCTCCGGTACATAGAACCGACTGCCTTGGTAAGCGAAAAACCACGGTCGAATCGCACGATAGCAATTTCGTAACTTTCCCGAAAAAACAGTCTACGATGGATTGCGTGATTGGGCTGTTAGTGTTATCACCCTTTGGCACCTCCGAGAAAGCCGGAGTCTTAGCGTTAACTCCCTTTGGCTTATCTCCTACTTCCGTAGTTGGAACTTCCCTCTGACTCGCAGCTTTCGAGGTAGTTGCTACCTCGCTATTGGGACCATCTGATTTACAGCTTTGGGCCTACTTGTCTTGTCTATACGACTGCCCTGTCTCGCGGCTCTAGGACTGGGTCCTTTCTGCCTCTTGAAAGCAGGCTTGTCACCTTCCGCCGAACGTTGCCTCTTCATTCTGCCATTCGACGCTTCTTCCTCCTCGTACCGGTTGCAGAACCGAAGGTATCTCGCAGCAAACCTTTTGAACTGCTTTTGACCTACTTCTACCGCTTCATGAGCCCATTCCAAGCTCTCGATCTCCACTTCTGTTGGGTCGACCACTGCTCCCAAGCGTTGTACAATTCTTAGTGCTGCACGGTACTGCGAGAGAGCTCTTTTACTTCCTCTGCTCCGTACCCTTCTCCACTCTTCTTCTCCGTTTTCATTTGTCCAACACGGAGTTCATTGAATCACCACTACTCTCGCTCCTCGAGTCCGACGCATCGCTTAATTCGTATTTGTCGTCCTTGGATTGCGACTCAGTCCTCCTCTTTACATCGTCCTTATTACAAACAGGTAATGAGTCGTTCATCTTGGTCGTACGACCATCTGCCCGACAAGGCGGGCTCAGCGGTCCAGTATTATATACGAGGAAAGAACCGTCCGCCACAGCAGCGCCCCTTACTGTGGTAAGGTCATAAATATTAACATTGTGAGCAACGATGTTGCCAGATGTGTCTATCGGAAGATGACTTGGGGAATTTTTACCCTTACACCATAGTAAAAGTCTAGTTGGGGGGTACCCTGCTAATACGCTACCAAAAATACCGAAAGATGTGTCAAAAGATGCGTCTTGACATCAGCATTAATAATCGGGAGGCGGAAAATACAAATTTTAACTCGTTCAGAATATATTAACGAAAAACCGAAAATGACCCGCGGGTCCCTCCGAAACCGGGGGTGTGATCCATAGTATTTTTGCGCAGAACACCTTTCTGCACTGGCGGCATTCGGGCGCGCATATAAATATTTAGAATAAGTTCCCACGATTTTCCAACTTTTCTTTTTTTCGAGGGGTGGCGGGGGTCCTAAAATCACAAAATTATCATCCGCAACTCTAGGAAACTCTTAGTTTATGAAATATAAGCCTTTTAATTTCCAAATTTAGTAAATTTCAACTTAAGTCCTGCTCTTAAAATTCGGGTCGCACATGTCGATAGCAATATCAAAAGACGCGTATTTGCGTCAAGATTCAGAATCCGAAAGCAGAAACTACATTTTTTATCTCGTTTAAAAGTTATTCGCGGAAAACCCGTCGGTACTATTGTCCGCTTTGTTAATTGTGCAGTTTAGGGGTCCCACCCTAAAATTGGCCTTTTTTTTTGAGTGAAGTATCAAAAGACGCGTATTCACGTCTAGATCAATAATCCGAAAGCGGAAGGTAACTTTTTTTACCCGTTCAAAAGATATTAACGAAAAACCGAAAAAGAACCGCGGGTACTTTTGAAACGGGGGGTGGGATCCATAGTATTTTTGCGAAGAACACCTTATAAAAATAACCCTGGGCTACGCCATGCCAAGTCCCGGAGTGTGGTATAACCGTGGCTACCGCCACGGTGATGCACAATTTTTTTTTGGGTACGAACACAACAAAAACCATATGCAAATCGCCATTTTCAACTGTAAATATCTCCGGACAGAGATAAAATTTTTCTTTTCCGCCTTCGGATTATTGTTCTCGAGATTAATACGCGTCTTTTGATACCTCACTCAAAATCTTGGCCCAACTTTAGGGTGGGGCCCCTAAATTGCACTACTACCGTCGACTGCTAATACGCTACCAAAAATATCGAGTGAGGTGTCAAAAGACGCGTATTAATCTCGAGAACAATAATCCGAAGGCGTAAAAGAAAAATTGTATCCCTGTCCGGAGATATTTGTAGTTGAAGTTGGCGATTTCCATTTGGTTGTTGTGTTCATACCCACAAAAAAAATTGTGCATCACCGTGGCGGTAGCCACGGTTATACCACACACCCGGACTTGGCATGGCGTAGCCCAGGGTTATTTTTATAAGCGCGGCCGAAGGCCGCCAACGCAGAAAGGTGTTCTGCGCAAAAATACTATGGATCCCACCCCCGTTTCAAAAGTACCCGCGGGTCTTTTTTCGGTTTTTCGTTAATATCTTTTGAACGGGTAAAAAAAGTTAACTTCCGCTTTCGGATTATTGATCTAGATGTGAATACGCGTCTTTTGATACTTCACTCAAAAAAAAGGACCAATTTTAGGGTGGGACCCCTAAACTGCACAATTAACAAAGCGACAATAGTACCGACGGGTTTTCCGCGAATAACTTTTCACGAGATAAAAAATGTAGTTTCTGCTTTCGGATTCTGAATCTTGACGCAAATACGCGTCTTTTGATGTTGCTATCGACATGTGCGACCCGAATTTTAAGGGGTCGACTGCTAATACGCTACCAAAAATTCGAGAGAGGTGTCAAACGACGCGTATTAATCTCGAGAACAATAATCCGATGGCGGAAAAGAAAAATTTTATCTCTGTCCGGAGATATTTGCATTTGAAGTTGGCGATTTCCATGTGGTTGTTGTTGTTTGTATCCCCAAAAAAAAATTGTGCATCACCATGGCGGTAGCCACGGTTATACCACATACCCGGACTTGGCATGGCGTAACCCAGGGTTATTTTTTATAATCGCGGCCGAAGGCCGCCAACGCAGAAAGGTGTTCTGCGCAAAAATACTATGGATCCGACCCCCGGTTTCGGAGGCCCCCGCGGGTCTTTTTTCGGTTTTTCGTTAATATCTTTTGAACGCGTTAAATTTCTCTCGATATTTTTGGAAGCGTATTAGCAGTCGACCCCTCAACTAGACTATTACCATTATTGTTCTCGAGATTAATACGCGTCTTTTGATACCTCACTCGAAAATCTGGTAATAGTCTAGTTGAGGGGTCGACTGCTAATACGCTACCAAAAATATCGAGAGAGGTGTCAAACGACGCGTATTAATCTCGAGAACAATAATCCGATGGCGGAAAAGAAAAATTTTATCTCTGTCCGGAGATATTTGCATTTGAAGTTGGCGATTTCCATGTGGTTGTTGTTGTGTTTGTACCCCCAAAAAAAATTGTGCATCACCGTGGCGGTAGCCACGGTTATACCACACACCCGGACTTGGCATGGCGTAGCCCAGGGTTATTTTTTATAATCGCGGCCGAAGGCCGCCAACGCAGAAAGGTGTTCTGCGCAAAAATACTATGGATCCGACACCCGGTTTCGGAGGTACCCGCGGGTCTTTTTTCGGTTTTTCGTTAATATCTTTTGAACGCGTTAAAATTTTTATTTTCCGCCTTCGGATTATTAATACTGATGTCAAGACGCGTCGTTTGACACCTCTCTCGATATTTTTGGTAGCGTTTTAGCAGTCGACCCCTCAACTAGACTATTACCCCGTATTTTTGCGCAGAACACATTTCTGCATTGGCGGCCTTCGGTCTTATTATTAATACTGATGTCAAGACGCTGTCAAATGCTGTCGTATAGAATTACCCTTTTCCAATTTGCAAATGATACGATATGTATGAAACTACATTAGCTATTCGTTGTCAAAGTATATTTCTCAAACTTACCAATGGTTGAAATAAATGTGGTGTTAAATGCGTCTTCCGAAAAGCGAAATAATATGCACGTTTTCCCCACACCAGAATCTCCAATCAATAATAATTTGAAGAGGTAATCATAAGTTTTCGCCATGGCAAAAGATGTGTTACAACTTAGTCTTTTACGAAGTTGCACTTATTTCACCCCTGCATTCATTAGCAGGGAACACCTGATAACAATAAGAATCCTGGGTAAAATAATATTTCGCGAGATCTATTGAAAAGCTCAAATAAATTACGAAAACTGTTAAAATAGCTTTATTTGTCATTACGCTGTGCAACTCCGTGAGATCTTGTTATTGAGTCGATACAGTAGCGATGAATCATGTTTCACAGTCGTTTATACCATCACTGCGATTGAAAAATCGCTATATTTGATTGCCTTCAAAAACGCGAGTACTCTATAAGTAATGTAAGGATTACCCCTTTGGGAGATAGGACTGAAACAAATCTAAACTGTATTCATACAAAAAATGTGCTCCAATTAACAGCTATCATCCGGTGGCAAAATCCTGAGCCAAATAAATAATTTTGCATGTAAATGCAACAACGATTTGAGCCAGATAAATCCAGATAGAAGTCTGGTTCAATTTGTGAGCCAGATAATTTGTTTATTACTTCTTTTTAGGTTGGCAACGCGGCCTTTAATATACCTAATTTATCAAAAATAGATGTCGCTGCTTAGCCTTTCGCCGTATGAATTACATGAAAAACAGCGGCGACATCTGTCTATCACATTTCACGTGTGCGAAAATTTCACGCCATCTGCTTCTCAAGTTTCTCAATGATCCAGAACATTCCCGTGACAATTGAGCGTGAGCCGGAGCTGTAAAACTCACTGAAAGACGGCAAACATTGCGATGTCCTAGGAGAGGAGTACGTGATCCCACTCTCGCTTTGTTTGTGAGTATTCCATAGAGTACATATGTGAGAGTATCTCCAACGTACTTTCACTGTAGTATCCATGGAGCACCCACAGAGGACTCATAGGCAAAGTACTAAGAAGGAATGTGTCGAAAGATTATCGAAGTGATTACTTTAAAATGAAAGTATGAGAGGGGCAATCCACCTTTTATATTTTATACTACGAATATTCGTATGTTATTTAAACTGCGTGAATACAAAGAAGCTAATATAATACGTCAGCCGTGGAATAAAGAAACTAATATAAGCAGACCAATTCTACACTATTCTCGCTGGTGATTTTGGTCCTCGCGGATATTCCGCGGAAAAATTCCTCACAATTGCTGTTCTCCTAGTGGAGAACAATAATTGGGGAATAGGAACTTGTCGAATTATTCGAAGTCAGCTATTTTGTCAATTTAAAGTTCGTTGCACATATATCTTATTTTGTTTAAAAACATTGAAATTTTTAATTATTGTTATCCAAATTTGTTTGAGAAAGTTACGACCAATGAAATGTAAACAATGCTATCAGTATTTATTGTCATTTCATGTGGTATTCACTGAATGCAGTAATGAGATTGGTGCCACAGCAACATCAACAGCGGAACATAAGAGAGACGGCCGCATAACACAATCTGCCGGAGTTGCCTGCTTTCATTAAGCAAAGCAATTTTCTGGCGGCCAAGTTGAGTTGATTCGTCCTCTCGTCATCAATGCACAATAATCTATTTAAGCACTGTATTACCAAATCCTTGCGCATTTCTAGATGGCTCCATCAATACGTAGACCATAGCTCTACGTGCATTATGATATACCCAAGGCAGTCGGCTTCTATGTACCGGAGCGACTCGGATTTTCGCCGACCAGGACTCGTCATTTCAGTGTGTGACCCATACTAATTTGTTTTCGTCCTCCTACAAATTGTCATCCTCCAGCAATGCTCCTTAGACACGCAGACTGCTCCTCATATTCTCTTACTCCGGAAGGCGTCGAATCCATCCGGAGTCCGTCGACCTGACCCCGGTACCTGAGAAATGTTTTGCTGCTCTGCCGAAAAGATTCTCGGACACGTATCATACGTCTGTTCGAGTGTGTCTCGTGACAAGGGATGGTTGCATCAGGACAGGTTTGTTCTGGGCGTGATCCAACCCGCACGTCCACGTACTTATATTAATCTTTTGTGGCTACCTTGCGGTTCAACAGCCCAGGCGCGTCCCCTATACATGTCTACGTCTAAGCGCCCCCACACTACCTGCCAGCAGCACAGCTGCTCAGCAAGCCACAACGAAGTACCCGCTGCTTCTCAGCTCGACCCACGGCGCCAACAACTCAAATAAGCTGCTACCACTCACTAACGCACTACATCTCGTAGTAGAGTCGGAAGCAATGCTGAGCAGCACAGCCCCTGCGTCTTCTCCTCCTCCTCTTTTCCGGCACTGCAATCGTGTAGGTCAGGGAACAGACTCTTAGTCCCATACCTCACCCCACACAAAACCCCAAACCAACAAAACACCCCAACCCACACCCCACCCCCCCCACCCTTTGCACCGTTTGACAGCACAGACTATATATGTTTGCGACATCCGCCCATGCAGCTCCTGCCTTGGGTGGTGCCACTTCCTACTGTTCATCTGTCTCCGCGCGGCACCCTACGACGGTTCATACGCGCCATGTTGCCATGTCGCACCAATCATCCCGGTACCCCATGCATTGCCAAGCGCCCAGTCCTAGGGCCACAACAGCAAATTGCGTCCTGGCCTTCCCACCCAGCTATAGTCACCCGTCCCGTTACCCCAGAGTGGCGACGTTCCCTTCATGCACTTCAGATATTCCGCAGTTCACTGTCCTGGCCTAACTGGGGAAGCTTGCGGAGATCGTGTGCTTTCATGATGCGGCACACATCGCATGGCTGCGATTCAGAGTCTACTCCCAGCAATCTGCTTGCAGACCTCGCTCTGGTGTAGATGTCCCAGGAAGGACCGCTGAGAGCGACATGCTGCGCCCGTCGCCGTTATATTATCACTCTGTGCAATATCATATATTTGATCCTCGGCATCGACGCAGGCAATGTCTTAGAACGTCCAGGATCCATATACATGTCTGCTCGGCGATGCACATCTCGAAGTCATCAACATACTACATCCCTCCTGTCACCTGTGCCTCAGTGCTACCGCCCTCAGAATCGAGGCCTTACTCACTGGCACAATCGCATTATCTTAGGCGATTTCATGCCCATACCTGATCATGCATTCCCAACTTGCGGCGAACATGTAGGTAGATGTTGGCGGATTAATAGAGAAACGACGTTCTGCACAATAACGAGACGCACACGTATGGTAGGAAGCTGTCACAGACTCAGTGCCAGATATCTCAATCGTGAGCGCAGACTCTTAACTGTACGTCACTGCAGCCGATGGTAACAACATTGCATCGACATGCCCAGACTTATTTCGCTTGAGCGTAACGCCGACTATTCGTCGTCACTGACGCACTTTCATAACTTCAAAAGGAAGTGGGACAGAATATATCCTATTACAGACAGCGCCTCGACTAGCTGCCCTCCTATCCCGACATGATGCCCGCCAAGTGGAGCGTGTGCCTTCCGTAAGTCATTAATCGCCTCGGCACAATATTTCATTCCGCCAGGAGAATTCCCGAATCCAAGGCCCCACTTCCGGCGGAGGCCGCAAACTATAGCGATGAGAACGGACTCTTATAAAACACGGACAGCTTGATCCAGGCGACCACCCAAGAGGTGGGACTATTTTAGAACCACGCATCAGATTGCTTGTAGATGACACAAGCGGCGAAATGGGAGGCGAGCACCTAAGAGGTGTAACCTCTCTACCGGATGGGGTAAGACTTGGTCCACCGTAGAGTCCTATCGACTCGACTAAGCACACAGACACAAGTTTCATCGCCTTTGGTGCGACAAGATGCTGTACGGACGCGAAAAATGCGCGAGCGCTTTCTGTCCGACCATATATAATGCATCCTACGTCGACAAGATAGACGGAGAGACCAATAGACGCGCACATAACAGCAAATTCAGCGCGTAACACACAATCACCATCACCGCTAAAGTAGGTTGAGTGACGCGCCATTGGTCGTGCTAACCATCCAAAGCAGTGGGCCAGACGGCATAGCCATGCGATGCTTAAAACCTAGGAAAGAGGGGTTCTCACCATATATTTAGCGCCGTCTTCATCTGCCTCTTCCACCTTGTCATACCTGAGAATGATAATGGCGCATGTGGTCCACGCTACTAAAGCCTGGGAAACCAGCTACATAGTGAGTCGATATCGCATACCCGAGATCTCTCCTGTCGCCAGTGGCAAACGCTACGCTTGCGAAGCCTGCGCATCCTTATTTCCAAGCAAATTTGCAGCTGAGCCCCGTCATACAGCATGGCTTCAGAAACTCCATATCCCATACACCGCGCTAAATGCCATTAGTCCACAGATAATAGTGCGGTTTAAATCAACACCCCACCATAGACCAGTACTCGTAGCGCTAGACACACCTATCAAAAGCTTTTCATACGGTCAACCAGGCTCGTTACACTGCAGTGACCTGGAGCGGTCTAACCTTCCCACATGTCTACAAAGGTGAGACTCGCAATTATCTGTGGTCGCCGGCAGCGAGAATTTAGAAACGAACATCATTTTGTTTATTCAAAAACAAGGAGAATTAACAGGGGTGCACAGGGTGTGTATGTGTCCTATCCCACTTTGTTTAATTTCGACATATCTAATGCCCTATGACGGCATACACACTCACTTAGTGTGGTGTATAATTAAGACACACATCAATTTAGAGACAACTCAACATACCTGTTTGGTATTACGATTACACTTATTTCAGTGAAGTGAATTGACGTGGCCACTTCAGAAGTGATGAGTTTGGACAGATAAAAAACAGCTGATCATGTGTGTGCAGAAAGTGTAAGCTTTTCAAATGTATTTTGTTTATAATATTATATGAAATCTATTTTATAATGGCGAACATGTTGTGCAATAATGACATGTCGCACAATACGGAAACATTCGCGTGACATTCCAATCCCTTGGAACTACCAAGCACCAAGTAAAAAAATGTTTCAGTGACAAATGATGAGCTTCATATGAGTAGTTTTGGGGACACACAGATTATAAAAGGTGAAGCATTTTACTCAATTACTACAACAAAATTAAGGACCACTTCCGCGTACGCGTATCGTATTTTAAAAATTATGCGCCACACTCGCGAATCCTTGCTAGACGGGATAGCTAGCAATATGCTTGGAATGATTTTGGCTGTTGGCCGGTATTTTAGATATTATTGAAGGATTATATTTTTGCGGAATGGATTAAAACCCAAAACAGAAAGCTGTATTTTACTCAAACAGGATTCCATAGAGTAGTGAATTAGTATCATACTCGCATAATTTCCACTATATTGGCTGCATCCAACTCGCCAGCCTCGTGCGTTCCAACTTGGAATGTCGCTACATAAAAGTTCCAAAACAGTTATTCATTGATTCGTTTAAACGTTATTTTTTCTATAATGTGTACAAAACATATTGTTGATTATTGTTTGATAGAAAGGTTTAACTACGGCTTACAGTTTTTGTTTTTTTTGGTGTAGAAAAAACGTTTATGAGCCCGTGCACCATCTAAACTCCATCAAAGTTGGTATCAAAAAGACGGGTTTCCAATCTCCCTTTTAAGATTCGAAAGCGGAAATACAAATTTATTCTTTCGAAAGATATTTACAAAAACCCACAAAATGGCCGAGAGGTCCGAAATAAGAGGCCGATACCAGTTTTTTATGGGTGGAGGGGGGGCACAAGAACATCTAGTTTTTTGCGTTGGCGGCCATTTGGGCCGCGATTCTTACAAAAATACCCTATGTTGGTTCCAACACCTTTCGCATTGCTGCGTACAAAAAATCTGCAAAATACAACCAAACCACATGACATTAGATTTTCTTATAAATAAAATTCTTGAATTTTTGTGTGGCAATTTTTTACATGACAGCTGGACTGTCTAATACCGTGTACCAAAAATATCGGTAGAGGTTAATAAGAACGAACGTCCTTGTGACATCGTATTAATAATACGAAGGCGGAAAAATACAATTTTAACATCGTGTCCCAAAACTATATTAAACAAAAACGTGAAAAAGACACAACAACACACACATGAGAAACATCGCCAATATCAACTGCAAATATCTCCGACAGAGATGAAATTGTTTCATTTTGCCGTCTTCGGATTATTGTTCTCGTGAGATTAATACACGCCTATTTGACACCTCTCTCGATATTTTTTAGTGACGGGCGTATTAGCATGTGCAATGCTGTCGTAAAGAATTACACATATTTTGTGTCGATTCTTAAATCGGAGTCGCAACGTGTCTTTGATACCAAACTTTGAAAGACTTTTGTTAAAAATTAAGGTAGTGAACCATCGTCCTTCTAACACGTAAACATGTTTGTCACAAATAACTGCAAATTGTATATGAGACAACTGCTTGTAAGCAGTATGTAAGATTTTGAGTCTTTGACCTACACCAACACACAGATTTTGTAATCGGCAATAGTCACAAAAATTTGTAGGACTAGACAACTCAACGATAAATTTTTTGACGTTTTGTACATTGTAGTCTGTAATACCAAATTGCGAAATTTCAGTCACTAACCAGAGTTGAGTTGTAAACGGTAATAGGGAAGCATAAGCTACCTTCACCACCTGAAGGAGTCACAAATTTTATCCTACGCCGATGAGCATAACGCCGATTATAAAAATAACGTCTACCTCCCTGATCTCTCCAGTTTATTTCGCACTTCGCGAAACCTGGCATTATCAATCGTGCCATAATCTTCCGCGACCTTAATTTACAACATGGACGCCACCAAATGTCGACCATCTTTGACCTCCACGTCGATGGCACTACGCTACGACTGTCCTACACCCCAAGATATTGGGTGTGACGTTTGAATCAGGACGACATTTTGTGTGAGCATCGCAGCCGCAATTGTTCCGAGAATTCAGAGCCTTACAAAATCCTGCAAATCCTCGCTGGCAGTACTTGGGCAAAAGACATAAAGAAACCTCATGTACTACATACAAAGCAATTAGCCACCGATTACGTGCTAAACGCGTCCCCGTAGGTCGCCAAGCCTAAAAATCACCACTGCGGAGAAACTACAGGCCTGCCAAAATACTGCTCTCCAGATAGCCAGGACTGTCTTCTTATGTCCCCAGAACACCATCTGCATAATGATGCGCGAGACATACTACCCCATCATGGTGACAAAAAGAAAAGAAAAAAAATGAGATGCCTGACCAAACAGTTCCTGTTTGAATACCCGAAACCTGGGCATCCCGAACAGACAACTGATTGATGAACCAGCACCGGGGGGGGGGGGGGGGGCCAGGGGCTTAAGTAGTCATCTCCGTAAGCATTTTGAGAAACTACGGCACTGTAGAACCCAGCCGTATGAAGTGAAAAACACAAGTCAGGCCTTGGTGAACTCCATAAACAGCGTCGAGACTTAGCGGAATTGGCCGTAAATCCAGTACTAATACCACGCAGGAAACGCGATTCACTCATGGCTTCAACTTCGTTCTGGATACTGTAACAGATTAAACTCTATACCTATCCAGATCAACCCTGACATACAAGATGGTATCGCCCCGCTTGCAATTTGTCCCCACATGACACAACCACCTCATTGTAATGTGGAACAACGGCCTCTAACACCCCTCTTCCTAGGGATCCACCCCTGTTGAAACGCAATTTCTCTTGACTCCACACTTTAGAGGATATTTGATGACAATTTGATAGAATCGGATCGCGGCTATTAGGTGATGGGCAGCAGCATTGCTACAACCAACAACAACACATATACTTTTTCAACTTAAATAAAGAATATGTGTTGTAGTTGTTGTTGTATTAACAGGAAATATTTGGTAACATAAATAATAATTTTATCACAATTTGTACAATAAGTGCTCTTTCTTAAATAAACAATTTCCTTTAACTATTTGCATGCATTCACCTTTAATTTAAAAGTGAAAAAACTCCTATCAAATGGCAGAGAAATCTCCTCTCCCTCACATTCATAATCCCTACTTTTCCCACCATAACCGTTATTCCGCTTTTTCGAACACTGTTCAAAATATGAGAAAGGGAAAGTGAAAAAACTCACAAGAATTTTTATTTAGAATACGAGCGAAATGGGAAGAGAAAAACTCTCACGGAATTTGGTTTAGAATTGGGACTGAATATGTGATACATAAAACAGTGCGCTGTTGCATTTATCACGAGTTGCACAAAGTCACAATTTTATTATTCGTTAGTTGCATGCAATATTTTACTTTTGGCAACATCTGTTCGATCGTCATCGTGTACGTATGACTCACATGTCGTAATAAAACGACGAGCAATGATCGCTGATGGTGGTCCGCAACGCATTGCCAAGGAGTATTGTGTAGAGTACTCAACAACATGAAGAAATGTGAACACGTCATCCACAATTTTTGCAGGTCATAATCCACTACTGCATCCTTATGAACAATGGAAAAAATCTCCATTTTTTCACTGTTTTCTGTGTTGTTGTTACCAATCCAAACGCAGCACAACAGCATTATATAAATATGATACACTTTAATTCAAAAACATTTTACAAATCACACCAATATACTATATTGTATACGTCTGCTGTTATGGTCTACGGTTACAGGTCCACTTGGGAAGCGTGTGCGTGCGAACCACACCTAGTGACTGGTGATGGGGACAAAGCTGCGATAGCAAAAGTATCGAAACAAAGAAAATAAAAATTCGGCGATCACAGCGAAAAAGCTGTATGCCATGAAGTTTCCGCGGCGAACGATAACCAATTTAATTAACATTGAGAGAAGAAAGAATGGAAAACCTTCCGAAAATCCGTTATACAACGAGAAGGTCGTTTTGTCGAGAAGTCACTAAATTAATGGACAAACTATAGAATAACGACATGTGTCATATCTTCCGTTAATTCTCGAATTTGGTGGCAAGATTTGGATTTGCTTCAGCCTAAATTTTTGGTCCGCCCTGCGGTTAACAAAGGATCGTGTAACATCCTATTAGGCAAACGTCTATCAGCAAAGGACAGTCAGCACCGATACGGCCTTCAGTTAATATTATTGCTCACATCAAGCTGCGCCTCCCAACGTACTCAACTAATACATCGTCAAAACACCCTCGCCTCTGTTCACGTAGTCAAGTGAGTATGTTGATGAACCAAAAGATGCAACGAGGAATTGCAGGCCGATTCCCTGAACCCAACTACTAAAAGAGACAACAGGTAAATGCCACAGAAACTAGGAAGAGTCGATAGCGCAAGTCCATTCCTGACAACCTCTTTTCTACTCTCTATTTTGGTGGTATAAACTTTACATGGTTGTGATTAGATGCACAACTCAACATTATATGAATATCCAGTTGAAGTAGGTCGGCTTTCACAGTCACAACTAATATGAGAAAAGTATAGTGATTCCGATTCAGTCGATTCAGACGCACTAAACTAATTGTATGATGAAACCCTGGTATCCGAGATAAACCCCTTTCTCTACGTTTACGAAGTACACGACCCCTTCTGAGCAAAAGCGTCCGCACCATCCATCCGCCTCCAGGGCCACAGACTACGCTGCAGAGTAATAAACAACGAACGCCACAATTAGCGACCAATTCATCCATGGGGTCTTAAAAGTCCAACACAAGGTTTTTGTTTGCCACCATGTTTCACATCGACAATCCAACCTCGGAACCAGAGCCAACAACCACCGTAACAGTAACTGTGACACGAGAACGGAACATATGCGCGCCAAGACCGCGCACGCACAACCACCAACAGCGTCAGGCGCTTCACCGTGCAAGGTGTCAACATCACATAACTGCACCCCGGCAGATAGTGCACCATTCTACGTACTACTGGCGGCCATTGTAATTATCATTAATTGTATAGCCTTAAAAATAGTTTACCCTAAACAAAAAAATTTGGTCATACAAAACTATAAACCCACGGCCATACAAATGAATACAACCTATGACTGTACAAGTGAACTAAGTCCAATGACGTGGAATGACGAGAGTCGTTTTTGTCGACAGGGTAAAGTTAAGGAACTTCGTACAGATGCTTATAGGCGTTTTATCCAGTCCGGTTGCACATTTAACAAGGTCGATTTTTCTCCAGTCAAGTTTTTATATTGAATAGCTTGAAATTGTTAGCTTATACAGCAAAGAGGCATACATCTTTTTTTTTATATCATTTTAATAATATAGTTTGTCGCATATCTAAAATAATTTGAAGTTTAGCCTGATATATTTATTGATAATAAGCCGTACCTTATCACCTGAAAACGTTAACATCTGATTTTTGGAGTTCGATCACCGTGGTATAGTTAGAAAAAAAATTAGCCACCCGAATTGGCTAGAAGCTTTAAACTTTCTGTTTCTTATATCATTCAAATAAATATATATATGTATATATACAGTATCTATACATATAGACTCACGATTTGCTAGCAATATCGTTTCGAACAACCAAAAGCAATAATTACACGTGCATATAATACATAGCGCTATAACAAATTTAATCTTTATTGCGTTTATACACCAAGTTTTGTTGTACATATTACATGTTTAGTGTCATTAATACTATGCGTTTACCAAAATTGATATTTTCTAAACTCAAAAATAGGTATAAAACTACAACCACATATAATTTTGTAAGAGAGCCCAATTATCGAATTGGTATCCCACTTATATAGCCCTAAAATATTTTTGTGAAGGGAAAACCGAAAAGGTACTCGACCAAATTGTTACGTTCTAGGTGTATATTTACTATCACATAAGTACATTTAATTTACATTTTTTTCTTTCACACAAAGCGTATACGATTGGCAAAAAATAAAAAAAGGGGGAGACCTATAATACATGTATAACACATGAAGATATCCTCTCACTCTATACACTACACACACCTTACCCTACATTTTCATAGTGGGAATGACTATTCGTAGTTCAACCAGGCTGGGTTGAGAAACCTGCACCATCGCTTTTTTTTTACGTAGCATACATACGTTAATATAAATGATTATAAATAAATATTATTTTTAAAATGGCGACGCTGGCGTCGCTATTTATTTAGAATGGCACTTTAGGGAAACAGGTAGGGGCCACCAAATTTAGTGCGTCGGTCTCCATGGGTTTTTTTTGTAGGGTGGGACAATGCACCGGGCGTCATGCAACAACACCCGCGGCGTACCCTACTGTACATCGGACCTTTTTTTTTTCCTTCTCTTACTTTAATTATTCAGCATCTTTTTTTCTTTGCTTTCACACGCGTACCAACCCCCCAAAGCCACTTCCGGTTCATAATTTTTTTGCGTATTAGGTTTTTTTTTTTAATTTTAATACTTGAATGTTAACGTCTGACGTGACTTCCGCGTTCGGCGATGTTGTTTTAGTTTGAATTTATAAGCGTTTTTGAGTGGTCTAGGCGATGCTGGCGGCAAGGGTTTTAATTGATTTTGACAGCTTCAGTTTTGATAGGCATGATAGGAACTTTTTTCTGATAGGCGCAGCTGAACAGTAAAAAAAAAAAAAGACAAAAGAAAACAGACAATAAAAAAAAAAAAAAGACAACAAAAATTAAAAAAGAAAAAAAAAAGAATTGAAAGAAAAAAGAAAAAAACAAAAACAAAAAAAAACTACAAAAAAAAAAAAAAACAACAAAAAAAACAAAAATAAACACGAAAATAGGTAACAAAAAGAAAAAAAACAGGAAAACAAAAAAAAGGTTGGCAAGGACGCCCCAGCCGACACTAGAACTAGTCTGCTGCGGTGCACCACCACAATTACCGACATGCCTATCCTTACTGCTTCACCGAAAAGCGATTCATACCATATCAAAGCGTGCGGCTACTGAACACGGTCCACTGCTACGTCCATCAAACAACTGATACTTATGTTTACTGGGGATTGCCAAATCTTCTTTTGTGATTGTAAGGTTTATGAGTAGGATATATATCAGCTGTACGTATCACACTACGTATATCACCTGATAAAATATTTTTCTGGTTTTTTTTTTTTGTGAATGGCTAATTGCACTTTTTGTACATCTTAGGTCCAAAAACAGTGTAGTACTGCTAACGAAAACTGGGCTAAAATTTAAATTACAATTATAGAAATACCCTTATGTATTTTCAAACGAGAACTATAATTAGCATACTCTTTAAATCCATATGTTTTTTGTACTTTTAGGTTAACAGATTGTGATCCTTTATTATCCTCTGACGATTTGCTAAATTCGGTTTTCAATAATCCGAACACGTGTTTCGCTTGGATATATTGATACCAGGACAAACGCGTCTTTCATTCCTCTTTACACATTTCTTGGAACATTTTTGGCTGTCAGATCACGCCTTTTAAACTGTTTTTTGCGGAGATCTGTCTAAACGGTGGATAACAATTTAGCACCCATATTTTTTATTCCTAATGGTTGCATACGTACTTCCTCATATATCCGTTCAGAAACTTTTGTGTAATTTTCATACTAAATTAGCTCAAAAAAAGTACCCCACACAGCAACCACCTATCTGATATTCCCTCGGGGGGGGGGGGGGGGGGGCGTTGTTTATGTTTCCCCTGCGTCGATTACGATTACAGCAAACTCATGTATCCAAATCAGTTTCAACTGTGAATATACCGCGCTAGTTATGAACTTCGGTAAATGTCAAACGGAAAGGTGTGTTAGAAGAGAATGCACAAACATAATCCTAACTTGTAACCTGTACTATGCACGCGAACGCACAATCTGGGTAGGTGATTTGTGATTGGAACGTGAGGATAACCCCCTTACTGCCTATCCCCTAAAGCATATTTCATATTATATAATCCCTCATATTATGCACATACAGCGATAAAAAGTACCCTTTATAAATTTGAAACTTTCCATTAGATTCTAACAAGGCCACAAGGAAAAACTTGAGGGTAAACATGTGTGATTTTTGTCTCATCTCTTGCATATTAGCTTTTACGTATTTATTTAGTATGCTTCAACTTTAGCACCAGAGAGGACATATAAAGAAATAATACTATGCTTTAAATATGTATGGTATAAGGAATTATATAAGTGATTGTTAGATAATTATATGGTGAATCTATAAGGGAATAATACACCTGCAAAAATCGTGTGACAAAACCCCCACAGCACATCGAATTTTTGACAGGTGACGATGTAAATATCATTCCCCCAAATTCTACCAAATATGAATAGCAGTTGAACAAAATATTAGCTTTGCCACAATGTAACGTACTCTCTCGCCCCTACCATATTCATAGGTATTAGTGAAATATGTACATTTTTGTGTGGAAAAAACTTTTCAGCGAGTCCCGCCATTTTCCGCGAATTGAGCAGCAGGCCTGTGCTAATTTTTGTAGCATTAATTACAAATTAAAATAACTTTAGCGATGTATGTGATGTAAGATGTTTGGAAGTGAATTTAATATGTACGTTATATTTGTATCTTTACAATATTCAATTCTAATATTTTATCCAGAAAACAATTGTTGCACTCGGCACGCTCCACAAATGGAATACACCACACAATACGCTATCCGTTGCCTGGAATCGAGCACAAATGGAAAACCTCACAGCCATGTTATCCTCTACACAACCACGATGAATCACGTGGTTACGATGAGGTCAATGATGCCACACACACAACTTGTGCAGCGCCGATAGCCCGTCAACCCCCAACCGTGTTAACCCCAATCACCGTAACGTCCGAACGGCCTGTTATAATCTATATGCTATAAAACTAATATATTTAAAAATTTTCTGATGATTATTTTTGTGTGTTACATTATTCTTAGCAACCATCACTGCACCTGTGACTGGTAAATATCAAAAGCGCAACAGTATGATCAAGCAGCCGGTTTTAGAATCCCCGATGAGAAATAGCAAAATCCGATAATCAAAATAGCGCTGGTGGTGCTTTATATACTAATGAACATGGTTTAATTTACCACGATTGTACCCACTAAAATATGTCGTAGAAGAATCGCGTAACTCCTCGCCACGTTACGTACGTTATCGCTATTCGAAATCTATTTGATTATGTATTGACAATTACATTGATCTTTCTTACTTTGCAGAGTCCTCTTTTGTATTGCATACCTGCAACAGCTGATTTATTAAGAAACAACAGCTTTTGTCCATTACACTTACCGTCTAACACTGGCACGAACGGTTGATAGCCCACCCATTGTAAATTTTGGGTGAGTTGGGATCCCAATTAGATTTTTTAGATCGTTTGCAGTCTCAGATGCAATTTGCAATGCTGGTCGTCGTTTATCACTGCCTATGTGTAAGTAACACGATGGTAAAAAAATCTTCATATTACTTCGATTTACATTTGATCCACTATTTTTTTTCTCGACAGTGGCCTAACATGTAAT
>JARSSU010025451.1:0-43959 GCA_029619165.1 Eurosta solidaginis
TTAATTTAATTTTACTTTATTTTATTTATTTTATTCTATTTTAATTATTATTATTTTCTTTTTTAATGCAAACAAATATAAATTTAACCAAATAAAGTACAAAGATGTTACAACCAACAAAACCTTAAAAAGAGAAAAAATATAAACTTCAACTTTGCTTTGGTTTTGTAAAGCTTCTATACTTTCTTGAATAAAAAATATGCATATGCTCAGAGACTTTAACAGGGAGTGCCACGAAATCCTCACATCCCAAATACATAATCCCCAAATTCAAAATCCCCAAAATCAAAATCCCAACACAAAATCCCAATGCTATGATAAACGGGAGTGCCACGAAATCCCCAAAAAAAAATACCCAAACAGAAAATCCCCAAAGAAAAAAAAATACCCAAACACATAATCCCCAGATTCAAAATACCCAAAATCAAAAATCCCCCAAACACAAAATCCCAGCAAATAGCAATATCTCTTTCCTCTTTCATTCATATTTATGTATGTATAACTATATATTCACGTTTTGGCAAATACATATTTTTACATATCCATATATAGGACTGCTAGTCGCTCTAATTCGAACAAGCTAACAGAAGCGTGTACTACGCAGAAGGACATCACCGTGGCGGTAGCCAAGGTTATACCACACCCGGACTTGGCATGGCGTAGCCAGGGTATTTTTTATAAGCGCGGCAGAAGGCCGCCTATGCAGAAAGCTGGTATGGATTATTAGCCTTTTTTGGTCGCAGTGATTTTAAATCTAATTTGAATTTATTCACACATAAAATGGGGATTTCGTGTTGGGGATTATGAGTTTGGGGTTTTGATTTTGGGGATTTGATTTGGGGATTTTGTTTTGGGGATTTTGATTTTGGGGATAACGTGGTAGACCCACGTTTAACATATGTGTAAATTATGTGTTACTTGGAGTTACTGTGTGATTTCGCACATATTAATTCCAGCACCTACCTTGCTCCCACATTACGCTACAGAGTAGTTACAACACTTACGCTCTCATTTATTGTAACTCCATACAGCATACCATACCCATAGCCTTCGACTTCGCTTATAAATTTTATAGTACTCCATATGGCGCATATACCAATATTATACCCTACGCCTGCATTTCCATTCTACTTTTATCCCCCATATAGCATATCTCTTACAGAGGCTACGCTTACGCTTACATTCAGAATTCCAACTACTATAGCAAGATGTTTACACATCAAAAACAGTAAAAAAAAAGTGATTAAACAAGTTTCTTAAAACCAGCTTTAGTAAATGAATCAAATTACCAGAAACGTTGAACAAAGAGAGCCTTGATGTATTTTGATGGGAAGGTCCTAAACCTTCTGGTATCCTTTCCGTTGCATACATCGACACCGTCTATAATTCAAGCCTTCATTACCATGAGAGACTTTAAGTTTGTATATACTTTTTGATTACCTCATCAGTTGAGAGTATCGTTAAAGCAACTTCCTACAGGGTAATTTGTAAGTAAATATCTTCAGCACACACACACAACATCAGAAAAACTTATGCACGACATGGCCTTGGACATCATTACGAATTTCGCATCTGTAGTAAATGTGTTGTTAACACTTCAGGTGGTCTAATAGAAGTACCATCGATTAGTTTTGCAAAGATAATAATCTGATTACAACAAACTATAGATCGACACAAAAAATTCCCAGCAGGTGCAATAGCTTACGCAGTGTACGCATTATTTTATGACTACCAATGAATACTTTGAGAATTATCAATTCGAAACAGAAGAATTATAGCCAGAATTGAGTTCTGGTTTTTGATTATTAATGAACGTGCGTGGAGCTCAGTTGAGATTAATGCGCGCAACGGGATCACAAAAAAGTTGTTAGCCTACAGCTAGTAACTATATTTTACTAGGTTTTATGCGGTTTATTTTTTAATTTTCTTGACTCATACAATCTATGGTGTATAAACATATATTTGCTATTACAAAAAATCAAACATGGAATGCAATTTAGTCAGATGTGATATATAAATACATCGGCGAGAGGAGTTGATAAGGCACATGCATCAACAGTTATGCAAAATATGCTCGAACGAGTGCATGCCGACGATTTGAATCTATGTGCTCTTTGCCCAATCCATAAGAATGAGTATGTTGTAAACTGCGCCAACTATCGCGGAGTCAGCGTTTTAATATCGCATTGAAGCCCACCATGAATCGGCTGGTTGTATATTATTAGTGCGGCTTCGGACCTGATAAATCTACTATCGACAAGATTTTCACTATGCGGCAAAACTTGGAAAAGACCTGCGCAAAAAGAATTGCCACACATCACCGCTTCGTCGATTTATAAAGCCCCCGTCGACAGCATGTAAAGCGCTGCTTATATGCCGCTATATCTGAATTGGTTTCCCTGAAAACTTATACGACTGAACTAATGACACTAATCAACACCATCAGGTCAGTCAGGATTGAGATGGACCTCTCTGAGCTGATCGAAACAGACTGGGGTGATCTCCTATCGTGCGATATCTTTAAATTGGTGCTGGAGAAACTTATACTAGCTGCAGAACTTTATCACTCTTGCCAATAAATGCACCTTTGGGCTAGGTAGGCACGACGGTGGGTACTGAGAAAGATTAATGATGAAATTAGTCCACAGCGGCTATGCTGGCTAGGGCCGTGCTATGCGAGTGAAAAAATGATCCTCCCGCAGAGAAAGTTTTATATCGAAGCCCACCTATGGAAGCAGAAAAAGAGGGCAGTCCCGACTCCGCTGGAATGACCTGGTGGAAAGCGATGGGCGTGCCTTGTTGAACGGTATAACCGTTTACACCGGCTAAGCGCCAACTAAGTACGGAGTAATTAGAAACAAAGGCATTTTGACTGCTTGGGCTTAGCTCCCCTTTCGAAGGTAAATAGTGCCGCTTGAAAATCGAATTTTGCACGAAAATGTGGTGAAACATCGTTGTTCCTAAAAAACAGAGCCGTCAATGTTTTGGTATAATGCTTTAATTTAGCATATACTGCTATGCTGCAACAATTGAAATGGAGTTACACCGAATGACAGCCCTTGGCGGGAAAAAATTCCCGAGTCGCTCCGGTACATAGAACTCGACAGCACTTGGGGTAAAGATAAAGAGACGCTCATACCATATAAAGCAATTGACCGATCGCCTGCATGCTAGGGCGTCGCGGATATAGTCGCCGAGTGTATGTTCCCAGAACACCGTTACACTTGAGACGAACGCACTGCCCATAAGGGCGGAAATGAAATGCTGACAACAGTATGTGCTGAATGGCCCAGAAACTTTACATTCTGGATGAAGAGGTCAAACCTCCCAGGACTGAACAAATTATCTCCGCAAACATCATGAAGAAATATGGCACCTGAGAGCTGTAGAAAAAGAGCACAAAACGGATCTTAGAGAAATTTAGCAAAAAATAGTCAGTAGAGGAAAGCAACCTTCCCAGGAAGACGCGCGTCACTCTAGCTCAACTTCGATCTGAATACTGTAAAACCCTGAAATGCATGAAGTATCCCTGCTGGTAACATGTCCCCACATAAGACAACCTTCGTTTTAATTGCAATTTAGAACCAACGCCCCTAAACCACGTCTCTGTCTCAAGTCCACCGCTGCAGTTTCAATGCAAGTTCCTTAACTAACACCCATATATATGATGATGACAATTTGTGAGTAGTCACCCTGTTGGTGAGACGAAGCACTGCCACAAACGACAATAACAACATGAAGTACAACAAAATATTCTGTACTAGGACTTCGGCAATGATAACGTTAGATGAAAGGAACCATGTTGGATTCCATGGAAGACTTCCTTCAGTATCATGTAAAGCAGATTAAATTTCATCTCATATTGGTGTTTTTGTAATTTTTTATTTGCTGTTTAAAGTGTGGCAAATAGTAGTGTTGCAATATGAGTTGAAAGAGTATTTCCATTACTGAATGTCAGTGTTGAGTGAAGCCTTTGTAACCACAAAAAGTTACGTATTACACTTTATGATTTTCGAACACGAACAATTTGACCATGGCCTGCCTTCGATATTCGTATTTAATCGATAAAATGAGAAGAAACATTTTTTATTAGACATCATTAAGTTTTTTATTATATAGAAAACTGAAATTGTTTATATTATATAATTATCTTACATTGAGTTTTAGACAACATAAAAATATAAAGAGTTTATCAAACATTTAAAATATCATTTTGAATAAAAGCGAATCATATTTTATAAATTACACTGTGCGACAGAATCAACTTTTTTTGGGTATTGGACCAAACCAACTTTCTTGAGGAGATTGAGGCTTAAGTATAAAAAAGTACTATCTCGTTTTTGAAGTTAGGCCTACAAAAAATAGATATCGGCTTTCGAAGTTGAAAATTCTACATTTCGAAATTTTTTTTCTTGTTAACGCGTTCAGCAAATTAAAAAAGTGAAAAATGTGGTCCTGGTCCGCTTTTTCCCTTATTTGAAGGGTTGAATGTTTTTTTGAGAAATTAGTATAACAGCTGTTATACGAGGTGAGAAGTCAGATAGTCCCATGGTCGTGGTCTACTACTACATGTCTGCACATATCTGCACTGGAATTGCTCGTACTGTAAT
Organism: Eurosta solidaginis; assembly: GCA_029619165.1. Classification (NCBI taxonomy): domain Eukaryota; kingdom Metazoa; phylum Arthropoda; class Insecta; order Diptera; family Tephritidae; genus Eurosta; species Eurosta solidaginis. The sequence goes on from JARSSU010025451.1 coordinate 4,611, forward strand.
TTTTCAAAAAAAAGATTCAGCAGTCAAAGACAATGAAAAGACGGACCACGACCACATTTTTACTGTTTTAACGTTTGCTGAACGCGTTACAAAAAATAATAAAATTTCGAACTTCGAAAGCCGATATCTATTTTTGGCCGCTAACTTCGAAAAATGGAGATAGTACTTTGTCAACATAAGCCTCGATCTATACAAAAAGTGGGTTTGGTTCAACACCCAGCCGGCTGTTGCACAGTGTTATAAATACTAGCCCTCATTTGTAGATAAAGCAAAAAAAGCACTTTGTGAGCTGATTAAGCGTTTTCTTCGAATATTGGTTTTTTTGTTGTTTATACATATTCTCATAGAAGCTCGCATTACAATATTGGATTTACCAAAGTATACACCTGCCTCAAAGTTCAGGTACCAACATTTCACCTAAATAAAAATATTTTGAAAATACATAAATATTTACTCAATTAAATCTTTGCGTTTGCCAACAAATACCTAACAAATCCCAACTGATGAGGTAACAAAAAACAACGCCTTGTAAAACTAATTACTTTGTGTAAACCAAACTAACGAAACATAAATATTATTTGATTTCATAAACTCTGATGAAAAATTCGAACTTAATATGTTGAGAGGTATCACATTGTACAGCCCATAAACAAACGAAATTATAATGAATGAAGTAAAGATACAAATGTGTTAGTTATTAGCTGCATTGAGTATAATGCATACGGAAATTTACCAGTATTTATTTTGATTTATTATTAATTTCATAAGTGTAGATAAGGTTATACACTTAGCAGTCCATATAAAATTTAAGTGTGTATGTATATACATGTAAAAAAACACAACCATTATCCGACTTTTTTCTATGCAAATGAAGCGCTGCTATTTTTGCGAACACAACTGTATATTTCGCCGCCTGTATATAAATAAGTAAAGCCGATAGTAAGAATCATCTATATACGCTGGATGTAAGAAATAAAAAAGTGGAAAGTGCCTTCCAACATAAGATATTGAATAGATCGGGCGCTTCGAAATATGTGACCTACGTGTTGTCTTCGATTCCAACTTCACCTTCAATACCATATCTACTATGTGCTGCCAAGGGCCTACAGAAATCTACCTTTCCCTCGCATATATGCACGCGATTTTAGAGATTACCTATACCATGAAAGTCCTATACATCTCTTTGGCGCGCTGTAAAGTTCAAAGAAAGTTTCTTCGCTTTGCCTTATGCTCTATAAATCATCTTATTCCTCTCGTGTGCAAATTTATGAATTTGCAATCACTTGAAACAGGAGAACGGTGCAACTGGTCATGTTTTGTACGACCTCATTGCTGGCTCTTTAGACTGTCCAGCTCTTCTTGGAAAAGATACCGTTTAATGAGCCCTAAGAACACTTCGCGCATTCCTCCTGTTTTATTGTCAGCTAGTCGGGCAATTACTATCAATTTAATCAATCTTACGTGCACTCATCGAAATTAATAGACTCTCAAACGGTTGTAAATATTGATTTTTCTTTTCCACAGACATCTTCAAATCAGTTATTAATATTTTCTCAATTTGACATTAGCCGTGTATTTTTTACACGCGTATACGTTTACGTTTGCGCGTAAAAAAAAACGCTTATGCGCAGCAATTTCAGAGGTGTATTTAAGTTTGACGCTTAGCAGCTGCACATTTAAATTATATAGCGCAAACAGTACTATAGATGTCACACGACGCTATCAGGGCTGTCATGTTTTGCGTTTTGTCGGAATCTACAAACCAATATTGATTTAAATTTCGTATGATAAAACCGTATTGTTTTGCTCTTTTCGAATCTAAATAAAGCGATGTTCGAATCAGCTGTTTTGCGATGCACGCACATTTTGATGTTAATTTTTTTGGCAAAATTTTATAAATAGTTGTTTTCTGCATTTAAACAGAAATACAACAAATTATTGACCATACAAAATGGCATTAGCAGTTCGTAGCATTTATATTATTGGAAGAATGAAGTTGACGAGCGGTGTCAAAAGAAAATGTTGAGAGATCGCAGCAATCCATTTAAGTTGCCAGAGACAGCGTAATTAAACATATTCTCTTAATATGGGTTTCTAAATATTTATAGTGTATTGTGCAGTTCATTGAATAATATCGCATAACAAAGAAACGAGGCTTTCCGAATGGTATTGGACATCATTGAAGGACGCTTAACCCGCTCGAAAGTTCTGCCAGTGCTGCAACTAGCTGCTACCTTACGAGCTTTAGCTGAAGAATCCTATCAAAGATCAGTTGGCAAAGATTCTAGCATGAGTGTAGGAAAAGAGCACGGTGTCAACGATTTTAGATGATGTGCTTCGTGAAGCCCTTCGCAATATCTAGATGTCTCTCTCCATAAATTCAGTCAAAAATACTGTTTTGCATTGAATTTTATGTTTTCCACTATTAAGAATGAAAATATATGTAATTACATTTTATTTTATAAAATAAACCTTTCTTTACTTATATTTTAGAAAATACTCAACTGCAAGAGACATACAACTAGGAAAAAATTAAATCCAACAGCATTTAACTGATTGGATTGTTTCGATAGCAAAATCGATATTATCGGATTCTGTGACACCTAAAAACCGGCACTAAAGGGCGAATTAATGGACTATATCATAAGCATAAACCAGATAACAGCTGACGAACCTACCTTATGGAAATCAATGTAAGCGATTAATGGTGCTATACCATAACGCTAACTCGATTACATTGATTTCCATAAGGTAGGTGTGATCAGCTGTTTTATCTGGTTATGGCTTTATGGTTATAAGTCACCATTATCGCCTTAAAGCTGTAGTCATTGGTGCCGTTTGCCGTATCGCTGTAGTCGTATCCCTAACGTAAGCAGCTGTTTATCGTTACGACGGTAAACCAAAACCAATTGGTTGGCTACGATGCGGTTACGACCTTAGCAGACCAATAATCGATTGCATTGATTATCATAAGCTTGGTCGAATCAGCTTGTTATAAGGTTACCGATATGGTTACCGAAAAAGCACCAATGTCTGCAGCTTAATTTCCAATTCGAACATTAAACCGATAACGTTGGATTTCATGACAGCCCTGATTATCTTCTTTTATGTTCACTGTTATATTTGTATTTAAATATTATGTTGGGATGTTATATTTGTTTTGAATTTTTTTTATTTATTTTTGTATCTACATAGCCTGTAATATTTTTATGATCATAGACAGAATAACTAAACTAAACTAAAAATTTACATACCTGGACATCTAATGTCGAGTTGAGTGGCGAACGGAGAGAATACGGACATGGTCTTGTTTATAAAACACTCGTATATGAGTAGGTATAAGGCGACCATTCAAAAAAGAACTTACGCTAAAACAACTAGAAGTATACGCAGGTAGCGCTGAAAACAAGCCCGACAGCTGCCTGTATGCCTTTCTTCGCGTTGCACCTGTAGAACTGTGGCGAAGAACATAACTTTAACAACTCCAACGAGACTCAATGCTGACGGCAGCGTCAGCGCAGACCATGCGGTCATACTAATATAGCTCCCTACTTGTGCTTCGCTGGGTCCTTTACAACCAGGACGCTCAAATGGCAGACGAGTCGATACACATGTATACCGATGGCTCCGAGGTAATGGAACCAGGAGGTCCTGTGGCATTCTGCGCAGATGCGGAAATTAACAAATCCTACAAGCTGCCAAATAACTGTAGTGATTTTCAGCGGAAGCAGTTGCCGTGACTAAAGCAGTAAAAACTGGAGCAAAATAGCTGAACAGCCGCCTCAAGTTTTACATCGACAGCCAGCAGCAATGAGGGCTATAATCTTCATAGCACAACAGCTAAAAGTGTTTTAGAGTTTAAGCAATCCCTGGAAATAAAAAGGAAGAGGAGAAGTGGACTTTTTATTGAGTTCGTGGGCATTTTGGATTCGGTGGAAATAAAAAAGCGGATAAGCTAGCTTAAGAGGGCATATAGCCGAACCTTGTGCCGTAGATGTGTTTATCAGATTGAGCAAAATTAACATGAGCGCGATAGCTGTACATGTTTAACCAAGCAGGAAAGGCATGGAACATGTGCAGTCTTACGTGTATAGACTAACAAAGTTACTCTTATCATTGAAAAAGTGCACTGTAAGCTCATGATGAATATTCTGACTGGACAATGCCTTCTGGGATCTTACTAACTTACTTAATTGGCGCTTAACCGTTTAGACGGTTTTGGCCGTCCAACAAGGCGCGCCAGTCGCTCCTTCTCTCTGCCAACCGGCGCCAATTGGTCACACCAAGGAAGTTTAAATCGTTTTCCACCTGGTCCTTCCGGCGGAGTGGGGATCGCCCTCTACCTCTGCTTCCATAGGCGGGTTCCGATAGAAACACCTTCTCGGCCGGAGCGTCATCTTTCATTCGCCGTTTTCGTTCTTACAGGAGTTTGCTCCGGTCTTAAAACCTTCCCTTCTGGGATCACATGCTTTTAGATAAGGCCTTTTCATGAAAGCAGATGTAAAAGGTCTGGTTTCTGATAGGGTTTTTCATTTTGGTCGTTGAGCAAAATTCTGGTAACACCCTTCGACCTTAAAAGCGTATAAAAGCCCATTAGTAACCACCTGTTTTTACCACGCCCACTATCAATTATTGGAATTTATGTTTACTTAATGCTCTGTCAGTCACTAACTTAGCAAATTAAAAAATTTCATTTTATATTCATTATAACTTAGTTAATCACATTTTTTACATACTTCGATAATTGTCTTCGTTGTTTCTAATTATAGAGTTTGTATTGCTCGTATTCCAAGGCAAGGTCTGACAAGCTCTTCTTTAAAGCATAGGCTTGCCCTTTTATGGTATGTTTGACCGCTACTGAATCTTTTTACTGACACTTATGTGAATTTAGTTACGGCATTGTCGCAGCAAAATTACACAAATTCCCTCATTTTTTAATGCTTACTTGTTTAGTTTGGTTATGCGGTCACGTTGGTGACCTTTCCCTATTAAAGCAGAAGGTTATTCAACCTATAATCGTAAATAAATAAATAAAAATAACAATAAATCAAAGAAAAATTAATAGGGGGACTCGCTTTGTCTTGCGAACGGTGCACGAATTGTAGTAACAACAAACAAAATACACGAAAACAAGTTAGGAAGGCTAAGTTCTGGTGTAACCGAACATTACATACTCAGCTGAGAGCTTTGGAGACAAAATAAGGAAAAAGCACCATGTAGGAAAATGAACCTAGGGTAACCCTGGAATGTGTTTGTATGACATGGGTATCAAATGGAAGGTTTTAAAGAGTATTTTATAAGGGAGTAGGCCATAGTTCTATAAGTGGACGCCTTTTCCAGATATCGCCATAAAGGTGAACCAGGGATGACTCTATAATGTGTTTGTGCGATATGGGTATCAAAATAAAGGTATTATCATCGTATTGTCAGGGTTTTAAAAGGGAGCGGCCCTTAGTTGTATATGTGAAGGCGTTTTTGAGATATCGACCAAAATGTGGTCCAAGGTGACCCAGAACATCATCTGTCGCGTATCGCTAATTTATTTATATATGTAATACCACGAACAGTATTCCTGCCATAACCCCAAGGGCTTTTGATTTCGCTCTGCAGAACTTTTTTATTTTCTTCTACTTAATATGGAAGATGTCACACCAATTTTACAAAGTTTTTTATAAAGTTATATTTTGCGTCAAAAACTAATTCAATCACCATGTTGCATACCTTTTTCCGTATTTGGTATATAATTATGGAAATTTTTTTCACTTTTCGAAATTTTCGATATCAAAAAAGTGGGCGTGGTCATAGTCGGATTTCGCCCATTTTTAATACCAAGATAAAGTGAATTCAGATAAGTACGCGAACTAAGTTTAGTAAAGATATATAGATTTTTTCTCAAGTTATCGTGTTAACGGCCAAAAGGAAGGACAGACGGCCGACTGTGTATAAAAACTGGGCGTGACTTCAACCGATTTCGCCTATTTGCAAAGAAAACAGCTACCGGCATAGAAGCTATGCCCTTACCAAATTGCACATGGATTGGTATATTTTTTTTCGACTTATGGCATTAAAAGTATTGTAACGAATTTACAGCAAATCCTCTTATTTGCAACCTTCTGCTAAGTTCGAATCACTAAACTGTTGAATAAATAACTCCACTATTCAGTAATGCAAAATGGCCTTTATTAAAGTTCTTTACAATAACACTACAAATGATTTTCAAAATAATACCGCTATTGCTCGCTAGATAGCGTCTTAAATCCAACAAACGCGCCTCTACTGGTGTCGCCTTTTACACTGTTTGGTTTACTCGTTGACATTTCTAGGCGGTTCTGTTCTAGAATCTACTAGTTGGTTATCTGCTATAAGTTTCTCAGCTATAACTACAGATGCACAATTTTTGTAGCTTCTCTCACAGCTCCATGCGCGTATGTTTGTGAGCGACACTTCCACAATTATATTGCATATCTCAGATAAGATATCTGCATGTGTTTGTGCGTTGCTTCTCCGCTGCGTGTACGTACATATGTGTAGACATAATGATTGAATTATTGATGTGTATCAAGTCACTGCCTTAGCATCGGCTTAGAGATGGCAGTACCCTTTAGTGTTGCCAATATTCGTAACAGTATTCTAGACAAATTAAATGAAAAGGGTGGACCCACGCCCATTTTGAAATTTTCTTTTATTTTTGTATTTTGTTGCACCATATCATTACTGGAGTTGAATGTTGACATAATTTACTTATATACCAGTAAAATTTGACTTTAAAAAAAAATTTTTAAAGTGGCCTGTTCGTCATCTGATTTTGCAAGTTTTTATTTAGCACACATTAGTAATAGGAGTAAAGTTCCTGCCAAATTTAATCATGATATCTTCAACGTCTGCCAAATTACATCTTGAAAAACTTTTAAGCTACCTTCTTTTAAAAGTGGGCGGTGCCACGCCCATTGCCCAAATTTTACTAATTTTCTATGCTGCGTCATAAGGTCAACGCACCTAACAAGTTTCATCGCTTTATCCGTCTTTGGTAATGAATTATCGTACTTTTTCGGTTTTACGAAATTTTCGATATCGAAAAAGTGGGCGTGGTTATAGTCCGATTTCGTTCATTTTAAATAGCAATCTGAGATGAGTTCCCAGGAACTTACATAACAAGTTTCATTAAGATACCTCAAATTAATCAAGTTATCGTGTTTACAGACAAACGGACATGGCTAAATGAATTTCTTTTTTCGCCCGGATCATTTTAATATATAGAAGTCTATATCTATCTCGATTAGTTTATGCTGTTACGGGGTGCCGTTATGCTAACAAAATTAATATACTCTGTGAACTCTGCTCAGCTGAGTATAAAAACAAGAATAACACCATTCGAGTGCTGAGTGGAATATCACCTTATCTGGCGGATGTTTCGGAAACACCCCTCTCTAAAGTTGAGTAACGGCCTATTTAAGATTTGTTTCAAAAACGCCCTATCTTACTGAAATACATTTTGATTAATACATTTTGACATTAGCTGGAGTGTAATGAAAAAAGTCTGGTAGAGAGCGTTCTTCAACCGAAGAGATAGGGTGTTTTGAACAAATCCTGAAAATAGGGCGTTATTCAAACGTTTTCTGAAATAGATAATTTGGAAACGGCAGCTGAGACATGGTCAGCGGTCGAAATAGTCTCAGGGAACGAAAAATGGAACGATTTCTTATTTGATTTTTAAAAGCAAGTCTAAATGTTTAGTAAAAAAGTACTGCCTCTTCGGACGATTTTCACCTAGTTATCTAACTATCCACTAAATCAACTAAATCTTTCTACACTTCTCTCTAAACCTAGAGGAGTTTGACCCTTTCCCCTACTACCAAGTACTTTCTGGGCCAGACGTCTTCATCCATACGAAATTTCTAGATGTTAACTAATAACAGTGAACCGCTTGATAGAACCCAGAGGTCCGCTTGCAGCCACACTTCATGGTTGCAATTCTCGCCGAACACTTAAGCCGAATAGTTTTGTTGTTCGATTAGTGTGTAACCAATATGAGTTCTTTTTAAGTTATTAATGTGAGGATATGCGTTATAGCTTTAAAATTTAGGTTTTTGTTCAACCGGCTAAACGACGAAAAAAATATTCATTTCATTGAATTAATTTCCTGTTTGATATTTTATCATAATATTATTTGTATAAATCATTCAGAAGCTATCACACTACCCTCGTGATACTAAGTTACAATAACCAGAAGCACATTGAAGTTGCATCGGATTTAACAGTTTGATTAATGTTTAAACAAAAGATTAAAATACCCAAATAGAAATAGGTATTACTAATACGTACATTGGACCATACGCCGATGCATGGCGAAATCAAAAGTTAACAAGTAAGGAAGGCTAAGTTCGGGTGTAACCGAACATACATACTCAGTTGAGAGCTGTGGAGACAAAGTAAGGGAAACCACCATGTTGTAAAAAGAACCTAGGGTAACCCTGGAATGTGTTTGTATGACATGTGTATCAAATGGAAGGTATTAAAGAGTATTTTAAGAGGAAGTGGGCCATAGTTCTATAGATGGACGCCATTTAGGGATATCGCCATAAAGGTGGACCAGGCCTGACTCTAGAATTTGTTTGTACGATATGGGTATCAAATGAAATGTGTTAATGAGTATTTTAAAAGGAGTGGGCCTAGTTCTATAGGTGGACGCCTTTTCGAGATATCGCCATAAAGGTGGACCAGGGGTGACTCTAGAATTGTTTGTACGATATGGGTATCAAATGAAAGGTGTTAATGAGTATTTTAAAAGCTCGTGGGCCTTAGTTCTATAGGTGGACGCCTTTTCGAGATTCGCCATAAAGTGGACCAGGGGTGACTCTGGAATTTGTTTGTACGATATGGGTATCAAATGAAAGGTGTTAATGAGTATTTTAAAAGGGCGTGGGCCTTAGTTCTATAGGTGGACGCCTTTTCGAGATATCGCCATAAAGTGGACCAGGGGTGACTCTAGAATTTGTTTGTACGATATGGGTATCAAATGAAAGGTGTTAATGAGTATTTTAAAAGGGCGTGGGCCTTAGTTCTATAGGTGGACGCCTTTTCGAGATATCGCCATAAAGTGGACCAGGGGTGACTCTAGAATGTGTTTGTACGATATGGGTATCAAATGAAAGGTGTTAATGAGTATTTTAAAAGGGCGTGGGCCTTAGTTCTATAGGTGGACGCCTTTTCGAGATATCGCCATAAAAGTGGACCAGGGGTGACTCTGGAATTTCGTTTGTACGATATGGGTATCAAATGAAAGGTGTTAATGAGTATTTTAAAAGGGCGTGGGCCTTAGTTCTATAGGTGGACGCCTTTTCGAGATATCGCCATAAAGTGGACCAGGGGTGACTCTAGAATTTGTTTTGTACGATATGGGTATCAAATGAAAGGTGTTAATGAGTATTTTAAAAGGGCGTGGGCCTTAGTTCTATAGGTGGACGCCTTTTCGAGATATCGCCATAAAGGTGGACCAGGGGTGACTCTAGAATTTGTTTGTACGATATGGGTATCAAATGAAAGGTGTTAATGAGTATTTTAAAAGGGAGTGGGCCTTAGTTCTATAGGTGGACGCCTTTTCGAGATATCGCCATAAAGGTGGACCAGGGGTGACTCTAGAATTTGTTTGTACGATATGGGTATCAAATGAAAGGTGTTAATGAGTATTTTAAAAGGGAGTGGGCCTTAGTTCTATAGGTGGACGCCTTTTCGAGATATCGCCATAAAGTGGACCAGGGGTGACTCTAGAATGTGTTTGTACGATATGGGTATCAAATTAAAGGTATCAATGAGGATTTTAAAAGGGAGTGGTGGTAGTTGTATATGTGAAGGCGTTTTCCAGATATCGACCAAAATGTGGACCAGGGTGACCCAGAACATCATCTGTCGGGTACCGCTAATTTATTTATATATGTAATACCACGAACAGTATTCCTTCCAAGAATCCAAGGGCTTTTGATCTCGCCCTGCAGAACTTTTTCATTTTATTTTACTTAATATGGAAGGTGCCACACCCATTTTACAAAGTTTTTTTCTAAAGTTATATTTTGCGTCAATAAACCAATCCAATTACCATGTTTCATCCCTTTTTTCGTATTTGGTATATAATTATGGCATTTTTTTCATTTTTCGTAACTTTCGATATCGAAAAAGTGGGCGTGGTCATAGTCGGATTTCGGCCATTTTTTACACCAATACAAAGTGAGTTCAGATAAGTACGTGAACTGAGTTTAGTAAAGATATATCGATTTTTGCTCAAGTTATCGTGTTAACGGCCGAGCGGAAGGACAGACGGTCGAATGTGTATAAAAACTGGGCGTGGCTTCAACCGATTTCGTCCTTTTTCACAGAAAACAGTTATCGTCCTAGAATCTAAGCCTCTACCAAATTTCACAAGGATTGGTAAATTTTTGTTCGACTTATGGCATTAAAAGTATCCTAAACAAATTAAATGAAAAAGGGCGGAGCCACGCCCATTTTGAAATATTCTTTTATTTTTGTATTTTGTTGCACGATATCATTACTGGAGTTGAATGTTGACATAATTTACTTATATACTGTAAAGATATTAATTTTTCTTTTAAAATTTGACTTAAAAAAAATTTTTTTTTAAAAGTGGGCGTGGTCGTTCTCCGATTTTACTAATTTTTATTAAGCATACATATAGTAATAAGAGTAACGTTCCTGCCAAATTTCATCATGATATCTTCAACGGCTGCCAAATTACAGCTTGCAAAACTTCTAAATTACCTTCTTTTAAAAGTGGGCGGTGCCACGCCCATTGTCCAAAATTTTACTAGTTTTCTATTCTGCGTCATAAGTTCAACTCACATACCAAGTTTCATCGCTTAATCCGTATTTGGTAATGAATTATCGCACTTTTTCGATTTTTCGAAATTTTCGATATCGAAAAAGTGGGCGTGGTTATAGTCCGATATCGTTCATTTTAAATAGCGATCTGAGATGAGTGCCCAGGAACCTACATACCAAATTTCATCAAGATACCTCAAAATTTACTCAAGTTATCGTGTTAACGGACAGACGGACGGACGGACGGACATGGCTCAATCAAATTTTTTTTCGATCCTGATGATTTTGATATATGGAAGTCTATATCTATCTCGATTCCTTTATACCTGTACAACCAACCGTTATCCAATCAAAGTTAATATACTCTGTGAGCTCTGCTCAACTGAGTATAAAAATGCTCTCCCCTGATTCAAACTATATGAGTTTTACAAAAAAAAATCGTTTATTTTGGCCTAAAACCAAAGCTTATGATGTGAAGAGTACGAAGCGTTAGTGTGGTAGCCAGCCCTACACCAACAATCTAACACTAAAAAAACGAAACAAGATACAACAGCAACATGTGTAAGAGGAGCACTTAAGTCGTGCCCAACGGAAGCCTTAAATTTTATCCTAATCAGTTGCCCTTGAACCTTCACATACACCTGCCAGCTGCGAGCTTAGCCATCAGACTTAGGAAATCTAGAAGCTGGAACGAAAAGCTGTATGGCCACCGCGGTATCCTAAGAATGATTTCTAACGTGTATGTAGTAACAGAGTACCAATCACCCACATTGAACTTTACAAGAATTTCAAGGTGAGGTTTCCCTGCAGAACGAATGTTAGCCGAGAAAATTTACATAGAGGGCATGACCTCACTCTACACTGACGTTTCCAAAATGGTGTGTGGTGTGGTGCGGAGGTTTTCTCCGAACAACTAAAGGTCGCAATAACCATCCGTCTTTAAAATTGTTTAGAATATAGGGACCTGAATTTCCTCTTAGAAAATCATGTAAGCGGCTATGAGTGGTTCGCATATACTCACACAGCCAAGCAGCGCTTAAAACGTTAAGCTGGAGACATTGGTGCTTTATCGGTAACCGTATCGGTAACCTTTTAACAGCTGATTCGACCAACCTTATGAGAATCAATGCAATCGATTATTGGTGCCGCTAAGGTCGTAACCGTATCGTAGCCAACCAATTGGTTTTTGGTAACCAAACAGCTGATTACGTTAGGGATACGGATACAGCAATACGACATACGGCACCAATGACTCCGGCTTTAGGTTTTCTATAAACGTCCTCTAAGGCCACCGAAAACTGTAAGAGGATGCTATATAAAGCAGCAAATTTGCGCCCATCACACTCGCTTGGTAGCGAACATTGACGGCAATGAAAAAGCGGATGAACTAGCGAAGGTCGGTGTATCGTTAGACATGACTGGGGTCGTCAAGGTTTATTGGCCATTTATATCAATGATGAGAGATATGCTAATCAATCTCAAGAAAACCGCAATTCGCAGTTGGTATTCTACAGAAAGCCGTAAAATTACAAAACAAACTTGGGCCGACTACAACCACAAAATAACAGAGAATATACTGAATATGTCTAGGCAAGAGATATTCAGGATCACATCCACAACCGTACCGTTTGGCCTACACGCAAAAAGAATGGAAGTCCCCTTCAACAAGATATGTAGGAGCTGTAGCCAAAAGGGTTTGTAAGGAAAGTCACTCATTTCTTCTACGAGTACCCAGCCCTAGCGATTATTAGCTCCCGAAATTCGTGTTTACCGATTTAAGGGCGGCATAGAAATCATTGGAACTTATGATTTGATTAATACAGTCCCGCAGGGTATATAAATTAATTGGTTTCAGGAGAATGTGCTTTAAAATGGCGCCTGGAGGGATGCTTGGGCGCGTTCTCTCCGACCAGACAGCACAGCTACCAAAATAAATTCTTCCAAGAATATATCACTCACTTAAATAAAGTTATAGGGGCGAAAGAAACTTCGCTATTTGTACAGGGTGCTGGAAAACTTTCTTTTTACATTTTTGAGATTCTTACAAGGTAAGCAATTGAGTCTGTGGGGAACATGAGCAACTTATTTTCACGATACGCTCTAATGTAGATATATACATTATGATGGTCCTTTTAAATCAAATAAATGAATTTTTCCAGTCTCATCCCTTCAAACGGTAATACAAAGGACAAAAATATAGCATGCAAATTATTTGACGACCACTGTTACTGTGTCAAAAAAGTTCGTTTAAAAGGTACATACATACCGTTACCATCATCTTTAATTGGGGCTCACCGACCAGAGCAATTAAGGTCGTTGCTTAGTAAGTAAAGCTAGCTTTCCCTCTTTCGCATTAATTCACGAATCTTGGGAGCACCAAGGTAGTTAAAGTCTTACTCTGACTATCCCTTCCGACTAGAGTTGTTCTGATACCACCTTATATTCGATATGTATATTTTAACGAATTTAGGGAAATTCCTCTTATTCCAAACCTTCTGCCAACGTTCAAATCGCTACACTGTTGAATAAATAACTCCAATATTCATTCAATAATGGAAAATGGTCTTTATTAGACTACTTAAAGAGTACTTCACAATAACTCTTACTGCACAACTAATTGCGTGTTTGAATCGAACTGATTACTTACTACTCAGCTTGCGCTGCTTTTATACTCTCCGCTGCTTCATTCGCATACCCCTACTAAGGTCTAGTAATTTCTCGAATTTCATGCTTGGTTACCAGCCATATAGGGGTATACTTATAAATTGTATACATATGCGTGTGTATATGTGAATACTATTTCGGCTGATGACTACATGTGTTTGTGCGTATCTCTCCGTTGCCTTGCATGTATGTGAGTAAATGATGATTGATTTGACGTACACAAGAGTGGCAGATTACTTTATTGTTGTTGTGCCTTTATTTGCTTAGTATCAGGTTAGTGATGTGAGTATCACTTAGTGATGCTAATATATCCTCACAATATGTACTCATTTAAAGGAATCGAAGAAAGTAATAGATAGTGAAAAAGTATAGAGGGAAAGTACTCGATACCTACTGGCATCCTTCTTAGTAAAACATATGAAAATAAGTATCTTACTTTCATATTTAAAAAAAAACATTGGATATTGATGAACGTTGTTATTATTGACCTTAAAAATTCCGCCAACTGCTAGAGAAGCTCGGCGTAATCCCCTCGGAGGTAAATCGTGCCAAGTATTATTTTTTTTTAATTGAATCAATAGGAGGATGGACTAAAAATTTAAAGGTTAAATCAAATGATTGGCGGTATCTGTATTGAATACTTAATTTCGCGACCATCTCTAATGGGTACAACTTCATGCATCTTCTTTTTTCTGTTTGTTTCAATTTGGCTCATCGTATTTCCTTCAAGTCACTAATGATTGTGTTGTTGTTGATTGTTAACGTTAAATAAAAGCATATAATTGCGAGGAGGGCCACAATGTGCACCAACCTGACCCATTCACGTTTTTCCCACGCTTTAGCTATTCCCCTTCTCTTCATCTTTATCGTTACTAACTCAGCACCGTTGTGCTGTGGTGTCATCTTCGGACACCTCAGTTCATCTTCGCAAGAGCAGACAGAGTTTGGCGTTTTTTTATATTTTTTTTTATCTCTGATAGCCCTGACATCAAATGGCACCACACACTCACACTCATACACGAGTTGAACGTTAACAACTTAAGGTAAATCTATTGTCTTTGCATGCCCAATACAACAACATCAACCGAACATTGTAAAGCTGTCAAAGTAGTACCGTGGCTCGTCAATGATTGCTGATGATGGAAAAATGCCGATCCACCAATTTCCAGTGGGCAGAGTAAATTGTTTATTTTTTTTTCTTTTTAAAGTCTATGAGAAAAACACTTGAAATTTTTTGTATGAAGGTGCATGCGATGGCTTTCAAAAACAAATAAACAGCACGAGTGGTGACTAATTAATCCAAACGTTTCTGAAATATATGTAGATATGTATGTATGTATGTGAATGAGTTCTCACGTGAACTGAAAAAAACTTTGCGATTTATGACGGCCAGAAGCTTCATCACAATTCACGCTGTTGTTGTTGTTGTTGCGATAAGGACACTCCCCGAAGACCTTGGGGAGTGTTATCGATGTTGATGGTGCTTTGCCGAATGCAGATCCGGTACGTTCCGGTAACAAGCACTCCAAAGGTACTAGCCCGACCATCTCGGGAACGATTTGGTATGACCACATGAAACCTTCGACGCCATAACGCCCTCTCACTCCCTAGATCTATCAAGAGTTCGGGGTCGCAAGAGAGGTGAGGTTACGATTGGGTGGGGGAAGCTATATATTGCGCTGGCAACCCCTTGAGAGGGTTGCGCTACACAACGCCTTGAATCGATTTGATATTTTAGTCGCCTCTTATGACAGGCATACCTACTGCGAGTATATTCTAAGCCCCCTAAACCGCTGAGGGGATTCACGCAACCTATCAGAGTCCAACGATAGCTGACGCCTATTGGGAGCACCAAAGGAGTCCAAGTATTCCTGCTACTGTCCCTTCCAACTAATTGAAGGTTTCTCTCTTCTTCTGT
This sequence comes from Eurosta solidaginis, assembly GCA_029619165.1. Taxonomy (NCBI): domain Eukaryota; kingdom Metazoa; phylum Arthropoda; class Insecta; order Diptera; family Tephritidae; genus Eurosta; species Eurosta solidaginis. The sequence continues at coordinate 20,023 of JARSSU010025451.1, forward strand.
TTCCTAAAACGAGTGCGTTAGAAATAATATCTGAAAGCTTCTTCTCAAAAAATGATCAAGTAAACAAAGCCCGTGGACTTTTATTCATTGCAATAGGTTCATGTCTACGTAAAGCTCATACAACTTGTCATTATTATCACGGATATGACCCTAAATCTTTTGTATAACTTTTGTGACTGTGGACTTTTTAAAGGTAATCCAAAGTATTAATGCGGTTTCCTTGACATTGTTCTTGAGCTGAATGCTATTTCTCCAGATAAGTAGACGAAGCCTTTCACAGTCTAGAATTTATACTCGTCAACAGGGACTCATCTGACTATGCTATCAGAAGGTTCGCTTAAAAATTAAGACCTCTTATGATATTGCTTCTGGCTCTGTTACTGTTGTTGTTGTTGAAGCACTTTGTCTCATTCAAATATACGTTACCACTCGGAGTTGTCATCTAAACCATCTAATGGACATACGGATAAACTGTCAGTTTCTAAAGGGCCGGATCATAAAGAAATTTGTTTTAGTGCGTTGGTTCCACATCACAGTTTAAGGGATGGTTTTTGTTATGTGATACTCATGGCATGTGGGCCATGTATCATTCATATGGCTGAGTTGAGTCGGAATAAGTAAAATTATCCAGATCGAAATTAGGAGGTATATTTCCTCTTCTTCTGTATTTTTCGCTGGAAACGAAGCTTGCCGGATGTGACTCGGCAAATCAATTTATCTATTCTGTATGGATGAGGTTGCGCGTTAGTTTTGAACTTCATGATAGTGCTGTCAAAGATGTACTCTTATCCGTCTTGTAGGCGCAGCCACATCAATTTGTTGGACCGTGATATGCCCCGATTTTTAAGAACAAAGCAGGAACTCCTTGTTCAGAATGTGATTTCGCTTTTTATTACTGAACCTTTCCGTCTTCGTAATAGTGTGCTGTAAGTCGGAAGCCCATAACGGTGACGCTTAACACAATGTCAACCAGCCTATTGCTTTATTTTTTAACTAGCCTTTACCCGCGGCCCCGTCCGCAAGAGAAAATGAAATATGTGGGCTATTCACGTTAGCCTGCTTATAAAGTTATCTCTTTAAAAAATTTTTCTGTCTAATGCATTTTATTTTTGTAATTGAGTAAAAAAAAGAACTTTATGAGCTGATAACCTGATAGGATCCCAAAATGATAACGAAATTATCCAGAAAAAGACACGAAATAACCACGACGCTATCGCGGACGGATCCCGAAAACCATCCAGAAACGCCCCGGAAGTGTTTCCAAAAGTTCCCGAGTAGTCCCAAAAAAACCCGAAATGACAACCACACGATTCTAGACTTATCCAGATAACCACACAGAAATGATGCCTGAAGGGTACCAAATTGATCCCGAAATAGTCCCGAAAAAGTTCCGAAATTACTCTGACGGGCTCCCGGACGGAACTCAGAAACCATCCAGAAAATATCCAGGAAGGGTCCTAAATTATCCCGACTAACTCCAGAAAAAGTTCCGAAATGGCTCCGAGGGGATCCACGATGGATCGCGAAAACCATACACAAATGATTCCGGAAGGATTCCAAAATGATCCCGAAATAGTCCGGAATTGACCCAGATGGGATCCGCACAGATCCAGAAATGATCCAGGAAGGGTGCAAAAACTATCCCGGAAAAGTAACAAAAAATCCCGAAATGGCTCCTACGGCATCCCGGACGGATCCAGAAATGATCTCGGAAGGGTCTCCAAATGATCCAAAATGGTCCCGTTGGGACCCTTTCGGCATAATTTTTTGATGGTTTGCCGGATCCATCAGGGTCATTTCGGGACCATTTTGGGATCATTTGGAGACCCTTCCGAGATCATTTCTGGATCCGTCCGGGATGCCGTAGGAGCCATTTCGGGATTTTTGTTACTTTTCCGGGATAGTTTTTGCACCCTTCCTGGATCATTTCTGGATCTGTGCGGATCCCATCTGGGTCAATTCCGGACTATTTCGGGATCATTTTGGAATCCTTCCGGAATCATTTGTGTATGGTTTTCGCGATCCATCGTGGATCCCCTCGGAGCCATTTCGGAACTTTTTCTGGAGTTAGTCGGGATAATTTAGGGACCCTTCCTGGATATTTTCTGGATGGTTTCTGAGTTCCGTCCGGGAGCCCGTCAGAGTAATTTCGGAACTTTTTCGGGACTATTTCGGGATCAATTGGTACCCTTCAGGCATCATTTCTGTGTGGTTATCTGGATAAGTCTAGAATCGTGTGGTTGTCATTTCGGGTTTTTTGGGACTACTTCGGGAACTTTTGGAAACACTTCCGGGGCGTTCTGGATGGTTTTCGGGATCCGTCCGCGATAGCGTCGTGGTTATTTCGTGTCTTTTTCTGGATAATTTCGTTATCATTTTGGGATCCTATCAGGTTATCAGCTCATAAAGTTCTTTTTTTTACTCAATTACAAAAATAAAATGCATTAGACAGAAAAATTTTTTAAAGAGATAACTTTATAAGCAGGCTAACGTGAATAGCCCACATATTTCATTTTCTCTTTGCGGACGGGGCCGCGGGTAAAGGCTAGTTAAAAATAAAGCAATAGGCTGGTTGACATTGTGTTAAGCGTCACCGTTATGGGCTTCCGACTTACAGCACACTATTACGAAGACGGAAAGGTTCAGTAATAAAAAGCGAAATCACATTCTGAACAAGGAGTTCCTGCTTTGTTCTTAAAAATCGGGGCATATCACGGTCCAACAAATTGATGTGGCTGCGCCTACAAGACGGATAAGAGTACATCTTTGACAGCACTATCATGAAGTTCAAAACTAACGCGCAACCTCATCCATACAGAATAGATAAATTGATTTGCCGAGTCACATCCGGCAAGCTTCGTTTTCCAGCGAAAAATACAGAAGAAGAGGAAATATACCTCCTAATTTCGATCTGGATAATTTTACTTATTCCGACTCAACTCAGCCATATGAATGATACATGGCCCACATGCCATGAGTATCACATAACAAAAACCATCCCTTAAACTGTGATGTGGAACCAACGCACTAAAACAAATTTCTTTATGATCCGGCCCTTTAGAAACTGACAGTTTATCCGTATGTCCATTAGATGGTTTAGATGACAACTCCGAGTGGTAACGTATATTTGAATGAGACAAAGTGCTTCAACAACAACAACAGTAACAGAGCTAGAAGCAATGCCATAAGAGGTCTTAATTTTAAGCGAACCTTCTGATAGCATAGTCAGATGAGTCCCTGTTGACGAGTATAAATTCTAGACTGTGAAAGGCTTCGTCTACTTATCTGGAGAAATAGCATTCAGCTCAAGAACAATGTCAAGGAAACCGCATTAATACTTTGGATTACCTTTAAAAGTCCACAGTCACAAAAGTTATACAAAAGATTTAGGGTCATATCCGTGATAATAATGACAAGTTGTATGAGCTTTACGTAGACATGAACCTATTGCAATGAATAAAAGTCCACGGGCTTTGTTTACTTGATCATTTTTTGAGAAGAAGCTTTCAGATATTATTTCTAACGCACTCGTTTTAGGAAACAGAAGAAGAGAGAAACCTTCAATTAGTTGGAAGGGACAGTAGCAGGAATACTTGGACTCCTTTGGTGCTCCCAATAGGCGTCAGCTATCGTTGGACTCTGATAGGTTGCGTGAATCCCCTCAGCGGTTTAGGGGGCTTAGAATATACTCGCAGTAGGTATGCCTGTCATAAGAGGCGACTAAAATATCAAATCGATTCAAGGCGTTGTGTAGCGCAACCCTCTCAAGGGGTTGCCAGCGCAATATATAGCTTCCCCCACCCAATCGTCAACCTCACCTCTCTTGCGACCCCGAACTCTTGATAGATCTAGGGAGTGAGAGGGCGTTATGGCGTCGAAGGTTTCATGTGGTCATACCAAATCGTTCCCGAGATGGTCGGGCTAGTACCTTTGGAGTGCTGTGTTACCGGAACGTACCGGATCTGCATTCGGCAAAGCACCATCAACATTGATAACACTCCCCAAGGTCTTCGGGGAGTGTCCTTATCGCAACAACAACAACAACAGCGTGAATTGTGATGAAGCTTCTGGCCGTCATAAATCGCAAAGTTTTTTTCAGTTCACGTGAGAACTCATTCACATACATACATACATATCTACATATATTTCAGAAACGTTTGGATTAATTAGTCACCACTCGTGCTGTTTATTTGTTTTTGAAAGCCATCGCATGCACCTTCATACAAAAAAATTTCAAGTGTTTTCTCATAGACTTTATAAACAATTTACTCTGCCCACTGGAAATTGGTGGATCGGCATTTTTCCATCATCAGCAATCATTGACGAGCCACGGTACTACTTTGACAGCTTTACAATGTTCGGTTGATGTTGTTGTATTGGGCATGCAAAGACAATAGATTTACCTTAAGTTGTTAACGTTCAACTCGTGTATGAGTGTGAGTGTGTGGTGCCATTTGATGTCAGGGCTATCAGAGATAAAAAAAAATATAAAAAAACGCCAAACTCTGTCTGCTCTTGCGAAGATGAACTGAGGTGTCCGAAGATGACACCACAGCACAACGGTGCTGAGTTAGTAACGATAAAGATGAAGAGAAGGGGAATAGCTAAAGCGTGGGAAAAACGTGAATGGGTCAGGTTGGTGCACATTGTGGCCCTCCTCGCAATTATATGCTTTTATTTAACGTTAACAATCAACAACAACACAATCATTAGTGACTTGAAGGAAATACGATGAGCCAAATTGAAACAAACAGAAAAAAGAAGATGCATGAAGTTGTACCCATTAGAGATGGTCGCGAAATTAAGTATTCAATACAGATACCGCCAATCATTTGATTTAACCTTTAAATTTTTAGTCCATCCTCCTATTGATTCAATTAAAAAAAATAATACTTGGCACGATTACCTCCGAGGGGATTACGCCGAGCTTCTCTAGCAGTTGGCGGAATTTTAAGGTCAATAATAACAACGTTCATCAATATCCAATGTTTTTTTTTAAATATGAAAGTAAGATACTTATTTTCATATGTTTTACTAAGAAGGATGCCAGTAGGTATCGAGTACTTTCCCTCTATACTTTTTCACTATCTATTACTTTCTTCGATTCCTTTAAATGAGTACATATTGTGAGGATATATTAGCATCACTAAGTGATACTCACATCACTAACCTGATACTAAGCAAATAAAGGCACAACAACAATAAAGTAATCTGCCACTCTTGTGTACGTCAAATCAATCATCATTTACTCACATACATGCAAGGCAACGGAGAGATACGCACAAACACATGTAGTCATCAGCCGAAATAGTATCACATATACACACGCATATGTATACAATTTATAAGTAGACCCTATATGGCTGGTAACCAAGCATGAAATTCGAGAAATTACTAGACCTTAGTAGGGGTATGCGAATGAAGCAGCGGAGAGTATAAAAGCAGCGCAAGCTGAGTAGTAAGTAACCAGTTCGATTCAAACACGCAATTAGTTGTGCAGTAAGAGTTATTGTGAAGTACTCTTTAAGTAGTCTAATAAAGACCATTTTCCATTATTGAATGAATATTGGAGTTATTTATTCAACAGTGTAGCGATTTGAACGTTGGCAGAAGGTTTGGAATAAGAGGAATTTCCCTAAATTCGTTAAAATATACATATCGAATATAAGGTGGTATCAGAACAACTCTAGTCGGAAGGGATAGTCAGAGTAAGACTTTAACTACCTTGGTGCTCCAAGATTCGTGAATTAATGCGAAAGAGGGAAAGCTAGCTTTACTTACTAAGCAACGACCTTAATTGCTCTGGTCGGTGAGCCCCAATTAAAGATGATGGTAACGGTATGTATGTACCTTTTAAACGAACTTTTTTGACACAGTAACAGTGGTCGTCAAATAATTTGCATGCTATATTTTTGTCCTTTGTATTACCGTTTGAAGGGATGAGACTGGAAAAATTCATTTATTTGATTTAAAAGGACCATCATAATGTATATATCTACATTAGAGCGTATCGTGAAAATAAGTTGCTCATGTTCCCCACAGACTCAATTGCTTACCTTGTAAGAATCTCAAAAATGTAAAAAGAAAGTTTTCCAGCACCCTGTACAAATAGCGAAGTTTCTTTCGCCCCTATAACTTTATTTAAGTGAGTGATATATTCTTGGAAGAATTATTTTGGTAGCTGTGCTGTCTGGTCGGAGAGAACGCGCCCAAGCATCCCTCCAGGCGCCATTTTAAAGCACATTCTCCTGAAACCAATTAATTTATATACCCTGCGGGACTGTATTAATCAAATCATAAGTTCCAATGATTTCTATGCCGCCCTAAATCGGTAAACACGAATTTCGGGAGCTAATAATCGCTAGGGCTGGGTACTCGTAGAAGAAATGAGTGACTTTCCTTACAAACCCTTTTGGCTACAGCTCCTACATATCTTGTTGAAGGGGACTTCCATTCTTTTTGCGTGTAGGCCAAACGGTACGGTTGTGGATGTGATCTTGAATATCTCTTGCCTAGACATATTCAGTATATTCTCTGTTATTTTGTGGTTGTAGTCGGCCCAAGTTTGCTTTGTAATTTTACGGCTTTCTGTAGAATACCAACTGCGAATTGCGGTTTTCTTGAGATTGATTAGCATATCTCTCATCATTGATATAAATGGGCCAATAAACCTTGACGACCCCAGTCATGTCTAACGATACACCGACCTTCGCTAGTTCATCCGCTTTTTCATTGCCGTCAATGTTCGCTACCAAGCGAGTGTGATGGGCGCAAATTTGCTGCTTTATATAGCATCCTCTTACAGTTTTCGGTGGCCTTAGAGGACGTTTATAGAAAACCTAAAGCCGGGGTCATTGGTGCCGTATGTCGTATTGCTGTATCCGTATCCCTAACGTAATCAGCTGTTTGGTTACCAAAAACCAATTGGTTGGCTACGATACGGTTACGACCTTAGTGGCACCAATAATCGATTGCATTGATTCTCATAAGGTTGGTCGAATCAGCTGTTAAAAGGTTACCGATACGGTTACCGATAAAGCACCAATGTCTCCAGCTTAACGTTTTAAGCGCTGCTTGGCTGTGTGAGTATATGCGAACCACTCATAGCCGCTTACATGATTTTCTAAGAGGAAATTCAGGTCCCTATATTCTAAACAATTTTAAAGACGGATGGTTATTGCGACCTTTAGTTGTTCGGAGAAAACCTCCGCACCACACCACACACCATTTTGGAAACGTCAGTGTAGAGTGAGGTCATGCCCTCTATGTAAATTTTCTCGGCTAACATTCGTTCTGCAGGGAAACCTCACCTTGAAATTCTTGTAAAGTTCAATGTGGGTGATTGGTACTCTGTTACTACATACACGTTAGAAATCATTCTTAGGATACCGCGGTGGCCATACAGCTTTTCGTTCCAGCTTCTAGATTTCCTAAGTCTGATGGCTAAGCTCGCAGCTGGCAGGTGTATGTGAAGGTTCAAGGGCAACTGATTATGGATAAAATTTAAGGCTTCGTTGGGCACGACTTAAGTGCTCCTCTTACACATGTTGCTGTTGTATCTTGTTTCGTTTTTTAGTGTTAGATTGTTGGTGTAGGGCTGGCTACCACACTAACGCTTCGTACTCTTCACATCATAAGCTTTGGTTTTAGGCCAAAATAAACGATTTTTTTTTGTAAAACTCAATAGTTTGAATCAGGGGAGAGCATTTTTATACTCAGTTGAGCAGAGCTCACAGAGTATATTAACTTTGATTGGATAACGGTTGGTTGTACAGGTATAAAGGAATCGAGATAGATATAGACTTCCATATATCAAAATCATCAGGATCGAAAAAAAATTTGATTGAGCCATGTCCGTCCGTCCGTCCGTCCGTCTGTCCGTTAACACGATAACTTGAGTAAATTTTGAGGTATCTTGATGAAATTTGGTATGTAGGTTCCTGGGCACTCATCTCAGATCGCTATTTAAAATGAACGATATCGGACTATAACCACGCCCACTTTTTCGATATCGAAAATTTCGAAAAATCGAAAAAGTGCGATAATTCATTACCAAATACGGATTAAGCGATGAAACTTGGTATGTGAGTTGAACTTATGACGCAGAATAGAAAACTAGTAAAATTTTGGACAATGGGCGTGGCACCGCCCACTTTTAAAAGAAGGTAATTTAGAAGTTTTGCAAGCTGTAATTTGGCAGCCGTTGAAGATATCATGATGAAATTTGGCAGGAACGTTACTCTTATTACTATATGTATGCTTAATAAAAATTAGTAAAATCGGAGAACGACCACGCCCACTTTTAAAAAAAAATTTTTTTTAAGTCAAATTTTAAAAGAAAAGTTAATATCTTTACAGTATATAAGTAAATTATGTCAACATTCAACTCCAGTAATGATATCGTGCAACAAAATACAAAATAAAAGAATATTTCAAAATGGGCGTGGCTCCGCCCTTTTTCATTTAATTTGTCTAGGATACTTTTAATGCCATAAGTCGAACAAAAATTTACCAATCCTTGTGAAATTTGGTAGAGGCTTAGATTCTAGGACGATAACTGTTTTCTGTGAAAAAGGACGAAATCGGTTGAAGCCACGCCCAGTTTTTATACACATTCGACCGTCTGTCCTTCCGCTCGGCCGTTAACACGATAACTTGAGCAAAAATCGATATATCTTTACTAAACTCAGTTCACGTACTTATCTGAACTCACTTTGTATTGGTGTAAAAAATGGCCGAAATCCGACTATGACCACGCCCACTTTTTCGATATCGAAAGTTACGAAAAATGAAAAAAATGCCATAATTATATACCAAATACGAAAAAAGGGATGAAACATGGTAATTGGATTGGTTTATTGACGCAAAATATAACTTTAGAAAAAAACTTTGTAAAATGGGTGTGGCACCTTCCATATTAAGTAAAATAAAATGAAAAAGTTCTGCAGGGCGAGATCAAAAGCCCTTGGATTCTTGGAAGGAATACTGTTCGTGGTATTACATATATAAATAAATTAGCGGTACCCGACAGATGATGTCTGGTCACCCTGGTCCACATTTTGGTCGATATCTGGAAAACGCCTTCACATATACAACTACCACCACTCCCTTTTAAATCCTCATTGATACCTTTAATTTGATACCCATATCGTATAAACAAATTCTAGAGTCACCCCTGGTCCACCTTTATGACGATATCTCGAAAAGGCGTCCACCTATAGAACTAAGGCCCACTCCCTTTTAAAATACTCATTAACACCTTTCATTTGATACCCATATCGTACAAACAAATTCTAGAGTCACCCCTGGTCCACCTTTATGGCGATATCTCGAAAAGGCGTCCACCTATAGAACTAAGGCCCACTCCTTTTAAAATACTCATTAACACCTTTCATTTGATACCCATATAGTACAAACAAATTCTAGAGTCACCCCTGGTCCACTTTATGGCGATATCTCGAAAAGGCGTCCACCTATAGAACTAAGGCCCACTCCCTTTTAAAATACTCATTAACACCTTTCATTTGATACCCATATCGTACAAACAAATTCTAGAGTCACCCCTGGTCCACTTTATGGCGATATCTCGAAAAGGCGTCCACCTATAGAACTAAGGCCCACGCCCTTTTAAAATACTCATTAACACCTTTCATTTGATACCCATATCGTACAAACGCATTCTAGAGTCACCCCTGGTCCACTTTATGGCGATATCTCGAAAAGGCGTCCACCTATAGAACTAAGGCCCACGCCTTTTAAAATACTCATTAACACCTTTCATTTGATACCCATATCGTACAAACAAATTCTAGAGTCACCCCTGGTCCACTTTATGGCGATATCTCGAAAAGGCGTCCACCTTAGAACTAAGGCCCACTCCTTTTAAAATACTCATTAACACCTTTCATTTGATACCCATATCGTACAAACGCATTCTAGAGTCACCCCTGGTCCACCTTTTATGGCGATATCTCGAAAAGGCGTCCACCTATAGAACTAAGACCCACGAGCTTTTAAAATACTCATTAGCACCTTTCATTTGATACCCATATCGTACAAACAAATTCTAGAGTCACCCTGGTCCACCTTTATGGCGATATCTCGAAAAGGCGTCCACCTATAGAACTTAGGCCCACTCCCTTTTAAAATTATCATTAACACATTTCATTTGATACCCATATCGTACAAACAAATTCTAGAGTTAGCGCCTGGTCCACCTTTATGGCGATATCCCTAAATGGCGTCCATCTATAGAACTATGGCCCACTTCCTCTTAAAATACTCTTTAATACCTTCCATTTGATACACATGTCATACAAACACATTCCAGGGTTACCCTAGGTTCTTTTTACAACATGGTGGTTTTCCCTTACTTTGTCTCCACAGCTCTCAACTGAGTATGTAATGTTCGGTTACACCCGAACTTAGCCTTCCTTACTTGTTAACTTTTGATTTCGCCATGCATCGGCGTATGGTCCAATGTACGTATTAGTAATACCTATTTCTATTTGGGTATTTTGATCTTTTGGTTTAAACATTAATCAAACTGTTAAATCCGATGCAACTTCAATGTGCTTCTGGTTATTGTAACTTAGTATCACGAGGGTAGTGTGATAGCTTCTGAATGATTTATACAAATAATATTATGATAAAATATCAAACAGGAAATTAATTCAATGAAATGAATATTTTTTTCGTCGTTTAGCCGGTTGAACAAAAACCTAAATTTTAAAGCTATAACGCATATCCTCACATTAATAACTTAAAAAGAAACTCATATTGGTTACACACTAATCGAACAACAAAACTATTCGGCTTAAGTGTTCGGCGAGAATTGCAACCATGAAGTGTGGCTGCAAGCGGGACCTCTGGGTTCTATCAAGCGGTTCACTGTTAATTAGTTAACATCTAGAAATTTCGTATGGATGAAGACGGTCTGGCCAGAAAGTACTTGGTAGTAGGGGAAAGGGTCAAACTCCTCTAGGTTTAGAGAGAAGTGTAGAAAGATTTGTTGATTAGTGGATAGTTAGATAACTAGGTGAAAATCGTCCGAAGAGGCAGTACTTTTTTACTAAACATTTAGACTTGCTTTTAAAAATCAAATAAGAAATCGTTCCATTTTTCGTTCCCTGAGACTATTTCGACCGCTGACCATGTCTCAGCTGCCGTTTCCAAAATTATCTATTTCAGAAAACGTTTGAATAACGCCCTATTTCAGGATATTGTTTCAAAAACACCCTATCTCTTCGGTTGAAGAACGCTCTCTACCAGACTTTTTTTCATTAACACTCCAGCTAATGTCAAAATGTATTAATCAAAATGTATTTCAGTTAAGATAGGGCGTTTTTGAAACAAAATCTTAAATAGGCCGTTACTCAAACTTTAGAGAGGGTGTTTCCGAAACATCGCCAAGATAAGGTGATATTCCACTCAGCACTCGAATGGTGTTATTCTTGTTTTTATACTCAGCTGAGCAGAGTTCACAGAGTATATTAATTTTGTTAGCATAACGGCACCCCGTAACAGCATAAACTAATCGAGATAGATATAGACTTCTATATATTAAAATGATCCGGGCGAAAAAAGAAATTCATTTAGCCATGTCCGTTTGTCTGTAAACACGATACTTGATTAATTTTGAGGTATCTTAATGAAACTTGTTATGTAAGTTCCTGGGAACTCATCTCAGATTGCTATTTAAAATGAACGAAATCGGACTATAACCACGCCCACTTTTTCGATATCGAAAATTTCGTTAAAACCGAAAAAGTACGATAATTCATTACCAAAGACGGATAAAGCGATGAAACTTGTTAGGTGCGTTGACCTTATGACGCAGCATAGAAAATTAGTAAAATTTGGGCAATGGGCGTGGCACCGCCCACTTTTAAAAGAAGGTAGCTTAAAAGTTTTTCAAGATGTAATTTGGCAGACGTTGAAGATATCATGATTAAATTTGGCAGGAACTTTACTCCTATTACTAATGTGTGCTAAATAAAAACTTGCAAAATCAGATGACGAACAGGCCACTTTAAAAATTTTTTTTTAAAGTCAAATTTTACTGGTATATAAGTAAATTATGTCAACATTCAACTCCAGTAATGATATGGTGCAACAAATACAAAAATAAAAGAAAATTTCAAAATGGGCGTGGGTCCACCCTTTTCATTTAATTTGTCTAGAATACTGTTACGAATATTGGCAACACTAAAGGGTACTGCCATCTCTAAGCCGATGCTAAGCAGTGACTTGATACACATCAATAATTCAATCATTATGTCTACACATATGTACGTACACGCAGCGGAGAAGCAACGCACAAACACATGCAGATATCTTATCTGAGATATGCAATATAATTGTGGAAGTGTCGCTCACAAACATACGCGCATGGAGCTGTGAGAGAAGCTACAAAAATTGTGCATCTGTAGTTATAGCTGAGAAACTTATAGCAGATAACCAACTAGTAGATTCTAGAACAGAACCGCCTAGAAATGTCAACGAGTAAACCAAACAGTGTAAAAGGCGACACCAGTAGAGGCGCGTTTGTTGGATTTAAGACGCTATCTAGCGAGCAATAGCGGTATTATTTTGAAAATCATTTGTAGTGTTATTGTAAAGAACTTTAATAAAGGCCATTTTGCATTACTGAATAGTGGAGTTATTTATTCAACAGTTTAGTGATTCGAACTTAGCAGAAGGTTGCAAATAAGAGGATTTGCTGTAAATTCGTTACAATACTTTTAATGCCATAAGTCGAAAAAAAATATACCAATCCATGTGCAATTTGGTAAGGGCATAGCTTCTATGCCGGTAGCTGTTTTCTTTGCAAATAGGCGAAATCGGTTGAAGTCACGCCCAGTTTTTATACACAGTCGGCCGTCTGTCCTTCCTTTTGGCCGTTAACACGATAACTTGAGAAAAAATCTATATATCTTTACTAAACTTAGTTCGCGTACTTATCTGAATTCACTTTATCTTGGTATTAAAAATGGGCGAAATCCGACTATGACCACGCCCACTTTTTTGATATCGAAAATTTCGAAAAGTGAAAAAAATTTCCATAATTATATACCAAATACGGAAAAAGGTATGCAACATGGTGATTGAATTAGTTTTTGACGCAAAATATAACTTTATAAAAAACTTTGTAAAATTGGTGTGACATCTTCCATATTAAGTAGAAGAAAATAAAAAAGTTCTGCAGAGCGAAATCAAAAGCCCTTGGGGTTATGGCAGGAATACTGTTCGTGGTATTACATATATAAATAAATTAGCGATACGCGACAGATGATGTTCTGGGTCACCTTGGACCACATTTTGGTCGATATCTCAAAAACGCCTTCACATATACAACTAAGGGCCGCTCCCTTTTAAAACCCTGACAATACGATGATAATACCTTTATTTTGATACCCATATCGCACAAACACATTATAGAGTCATCCCTGGTTCACCTTTATGGCGATATCTGGAAAAGGCGTCCACTTATAGAACTATGGCCTACTCCCTTATAAAATACTCTTTAAAACCTTCCATTTGATACCCATGTCATACAAACACATTCCAGGGTTACCCTAGGTTCATTTTCCTACATGGTGCTTTTTCCTTATTTTGTCTCCAAAGCTCTCAGCTGAGTATGTAATGTTCGGTTACACCAGAACTTAGCCTTCCTAACTTGTTTTCGTGTATTTTGTTTGTTGTTACTACAATTCGTGCACCGTTCGCAAGACAAAGCGAGTCCCCCTATTAATTTTTCTTTGATTTATTGTTATTTTTATTTATTTATTTACGATTATAGGTTGAATAACCTTCTGCTTTAATAGGGAAAGGTCACCAACGTGACCGCATAACCAAACTAAACAAGTAAGCATTAAAAAATGAGGGAATTTGTGTAATTTTGCTGCGACAATGCCGTAACTAAATTCACATAAGTGTCAGTAAAAAGATTCAGTAGCGGTCAAACATACCATAAAAGGGCAAGCCTATGCTTTAAAGAAGAGCTTGTCAGACCTTGCCTTGGAATACGAGCAATACAAACTCTATAATTAGAAACAACGAAGACAATTATCGAAGTATGTAAAAAATGTGATTAACTAAGTTATAATGAATATAAAATGAAATTTTTTAATTTGCTAAGTTAGTGACTGACAGAGCATTAAGTAAACATAAATTCCAATAATTGATAGTGGGCGTGGTAAAAACAGGTGGTTACTAATGGGCTTTTATACGCTTTTAAGGTCGAAGGGTGTTACCAGAATTTTGCTCAACGACCAAAATGAAAAACCCTATCAGAAACCAGACCTTTTACATCTGCTTTCATGAAAAGGCCTTATCTAAAAGCATGTGATCCCAGAAGGGAAGGTTTTAAGACCGGAGCAAACTCCTGTAAGAACGAAAACGGCGAATGAAAGATGACGCTCCGGCCGAGAAGGTGTTTCTATCGGAACCCGCCTATGGAAGCAGAGGTAGAGGGCGATCCCCACTCCGCCGGAAGGACCAGGTGGAAAACGATTTAAACTTCCTTGGTGTGACCAATTGGCGCCGGTTGGCAGAGAGAAGGAGCGACTGGCGCGCCTTGTTGGACGGCCAAAACCGTCTAAACGGTTAAGCGCCAATTAAGTAAGTTAGTAAGATCCCAGAAGGCATTGTCCAGTCAGAATATTCATCATGAGCTTACAGTGCACTTTTTCAATGATAAGAGTAACTTTGTTAGTCTATACACGTAAGATCTGCACATGTTCCATGCCTTTCCTGCTTGGTCATAACATGTGCCAAAGCTATCGTCGCTCACTTAATTTTGCACTCAATCTGATAAACACATCTAGCGCTGCACAAGGCTCTCGGCATTATACGCCCTCTTAACGCTAGCTTAGCGCTTTTTTTATTTGTCCACGCGTGAATCCCAATGCTCGACGAACCGCATAATAAAGTCGCTCCTTCTCCCTCTGCTTCCTTGTATTTGCCAGGGATTTGGCTGAGCTACTAAAACACTTTTAGCTAGCTTTGTGCTGCATGAAGATTATTAGCCCTCATTAGCTGTCTGGGCTGTCGATGTAAAACTTGAGGCGGCTGTTCAGTTTCCTATTTTGCTCTCTATGTTTTTACTGTGCTTAGTCACGGCAACTTGCTGTACTCGCTTGAAATCACTGACAGGTATTGAGCAGCGTTGTAGATTTGTTAATTTCCGTGGGTCATCTGCGCTAGAGATGTGCCACAGGACCTCCTGGTTCCTTACCGAGGAGATCGGAGCGCATCGGTATACATGTGTATGCGACTCGTCTGCCGTTTTTGTTTTTCATTTGGGCGTCGCTGGGTATGTACAGGACGCCCAGCGAAGCCGAAGGTAGGGAGCTATATTAGTATGACCGCATGGTCTGCGCTGCCGCTGCCGTCAGGCATTGTGTCTCGTTGCAGTGTTAAGTTATGTTCTTCGCCACAGGTCTAGCAGGAGGTGCATACTGCGATAGAAAGGCATACAGGGCAGCTGTCGGGCTTGTTTTCAGCGCTCCTGTGCTATACTAACGATTGATGAGTATAAAGCATACACCGTTCTAGTTGTTGTTTTAACGGCGTAAGTTCTTTTTTGGAATGTCCCTTGATACCGACGTCATATACGAGTGTTTATAAACAGACCATGTCGTATTCTCTCCGTTCGCGCACTCAACTCGACATTAGTTTATGCCGCAGTATGTAATTTTTAGTTTAGTTTATTTGTTTATTCTGTCCTATGATGTCATTAAAATCTACAGGCTATGTAGATACAAAAATAATAAAAAAATTTAAAACAAAATATAACATCCTTAACGGATAATATTTATATAACAAATATAAGCAGTGACATAAAAAGAAGATAGATCATGTCGGGCTGTCATGAAAAGCGCTACGTTTATCGCTTAATGTTCGATATTCGAATTAAGCTGCAGACATGGCTTTTCGTAATCGCATATCAAGGGTAACGCTTATAACAACTGATTCGACCCTTAGCTTATGAGATCAATTGCAATCGATTATTGGTGCCGCTAAGGTCGTACCTGCTATCGTAGCCACCAATTGCGTTTTTGGTTTATCCGTCGTAACGATAACAGCTGCTTACTGTTAGGGATAGCGACTAGCAGCGATACGGTCAAACGGCCAATGACTACAGCTTTATAGGGTCGAATTAATGGTGACTTATAACGTGGCATAAAGCCTATAACCGACACAGACAGACTGATCAGGCATCACTACCTTATGGAAATGCAATGTAATCGAGTTAGCGTTATGATATAGCACCATTGTATCGCTACATTGATTTCCATAGGGTAGTTCGATGCAGCTGTTTTATCTGGTATGAGCTTTATGTTATAAGTGCACGCATTAAGTCGCCCTTAGTGCCGTTTTAGTGTCATCCAGAATCCGATAATATCGATTTTGGCTATCGAAACAATCCAATCAGTTAAATGCTGTTGGATTTAATTTTTTCCTTAGTTGTATTTCTCTTGCAGTTGAGTATTTTTCTAAAAATATAAGTAAAGAAAGGTTTATTTTATATAAAATAAATGTAAATTACATATATTTTCATTCTTAATAGGGGAAACCTAAAAATTTCATGCAAAACAGTATTTTTGCTGAATTTATGGAGAAACATCCAGATATTGCGAAGGGCTTCACGAAGCACATCATCTAAAATCGTTGACACCGTTCTCTTTTCCTACCTCATGCTAGAATCTTGCCAACTGATCTTTGATAGGATTCTTCAGCTAAAATCGTAAGGTTAGCAGCTAGTTGCAGCACTGGCAGAACTTTCGAGCGGGTTAAGCGTCCTTCAATGATGTCAATACCATTCGGAAAGCCTGTTCTTTGTTATTCGATATTATTCAATGAATGCAAATACACATAAATATTTAGAACCCTATTAAGAAATATGTTTTAATACGCTGTCTCTGGCAACTTAAATGGATTGCTGCGATCTCTCAACATTTTTCCTTTTGACCCGCTCGCAACTTTCTTCTTCCAAAATATAAATGCTACAACTGCTAATGCCATTTTGATGTCAATAAATTTGTTTTATTTCTGTTTAAATGGCAGAAAACAATTTTTTATAAAATTTTGCCAAAAAAATTTAACATCAAAATGTGCGGTGCATCGCAAAACGCGATTTTCGAACATCGCTTTTATTTAGATTCCGAAAAGAGGCAAACCAATACGGTTTTATCATACGAAATTTAAATCAATATTGGTTTGTAGATTCCGACAAAACGCAAAACCGACTTGGATTCCATGACAGCCCTGAATAGCGTGGTTTTTTTTTTTACATCTATAGACGTTTGTCGTCTTAAATTTAATGTTGCTTTCTCTAAGGCGTCTAAATCTTTAAGTACACCTCTGAAATTGCTGCGCATAAAATTAGAAATCTACTAAATTTGAATACGCATTATACTCAGACTGTATACTGAAATGATATGACTATGTTTCCCCGCACACTAATTCTATGCTTCACCTCTAAAAATGGTGGTGTATCCATCTATTCATTGGCAACCTATTCAGGCTATATTTTATAACATTATGTCACCGTTTTAAGTACCACCGCTGTTCTTATGTCTATTTATTTAGTCTCACTGGTCCGCTAGATGTGGTCTCTTAAGCGGGATAAGGCGTTTTTTTTTTACACGGCGCTATAACGTACAGAAAACTGTATACGCGTGTAAAAAATACACGGCTAATGTCAAATTGAGAAAATATTAATAACTGATTTGAAGATGTCTGTGGAAAAAGAAAATCAATATTTACAACCGTTGAGAGTCTATTAATTTCGATGAGGGCACGTAAGATTTGATTAAATTGATAATTTGCCCGACTAGCTGACAAATAAAACAGGAGGAATGCGCGAAGTGTCCTTAGGGCTCATTAAACGGTATCTTTCCAAGAAGAGCTGGACAGTCTAAAGAGCCAGCAATGAGGTCGTACAAAAACATGACCAGTTGCACCGTTCTCATTGTTTCAAGTGATTGCAAATTCATAAAATTTGCAACGAGAGGAATAGATGATTTATAGAGCATAAGGCAAAGCGAAGAAACTTTCTTTGAACTTTACAGCGCGCCAAAGAGATGTATAGGACTTTCATGGTATAGGTATCTCTAAAATCGCGTGCATATATGCGAGGAAGGTAGATTTCTGTAGGCCCTTGGCAGCACATAGTAGATATGGTTATTGAAGGTGAAGTTGGAATCGATGACAACACCTACGTCAACATATTTCGAAGCGCCCGATCTATCAATATCATTGTTGGAAGGCACTTTCCACTTTTTTTATTTCTTACATCCAGCGTTAGGAAATTAACATTGCTCATACTGGGGAAAGAAATATAAGATTCTTACTATCGGCTTTACTTATTTATATACAGGCGGCGAAATATACAGTTGTGTTCGCAAAAATAGCAGCGCTTCATTTGCATAGAAAAAAAGTCGGATAATGGTTGTGTTTTTTTACATGTATATACATACACACTTAATTTTATATGGACTGCTAAGTGTATAACCTTATCTACACTTATGAAATTAATAAATAAATAAAATAAATACTGGTAAATTTCCGTATGCATTATACTCAATTGCAGCTAATAACTAACAAAATTTTGTATCTTTAACTTCATTCATTATAATTTTCGTTTGTTTATGGGCTGTACTAGTGTGATTCCTCTCAACATATTTAAGTTCGAATTTTTCATCAGAGTTTATAAATCAAATAATATTTATGTTTCGTTAGTTTGGTTTACCACAAAGTAATTAGTTTTACAAGGCGTTGTTTTGTTACCTCATCAGTTGGGATTTGTTAGGTATTTGTTGGCAAACGCAAGACTTTAATTGAGTAAATATTTATGTATTTCAAAATATTTTTATTTAGGTGAAATATGTTGGTACCTGAACTTTGAGGCAGGTGTAATACTTTGGTAATTCCAATATTGTAATGCGAGCTTCTATGAGAAAATATGTAAACAACAAAAAAAAACAAATATTCGAAGAAAACGCTTAATCAGCTCACAAAGTGCTTTTGTTTGCTGTTTTATCTACAAATGAGGCTAGTTATTTATAACACTGTGCAACAGCCGGCTGGGTGTTGAACCAAACCCACTTTTTTGTATAGATCGAGGCTTATGTTGACAAAGTACTATCTCCATTTTTCGAAGTTAGCGGCCAAAAAATAGATATCGGCTTTCGAAGTTCGAAATTTTATTATTTTTGTTAACGCGTTCAGCAAATTAAAAAAGTAATAAAGTGTGGTCGTGGTCCGTCTTTTCCATTGTCTTTGAATGGCTGAATTCTTTTTTGAAAAATTACAGTACGAGCAATTCCAGTGCAGATTATGTGCAGACATGTAAGTAGTACCACGACCATGGGACTATCTGACTTCTCACCTCGTATAACAGCTGTTATACTAAATTTCTCAAAAAAACAATTCAACCCTTCAAATAAGGGAAAAAAGCGGACCAGGACCACATTTTCCTTTTTAATTTGCTGAACGCGTTAACAAGAAAAAAAATTTCGAAATTTAGAATTTTCAACTTCGAAAGCCGATATCTATTTTTGTAGGCTACTTCAAAAAACGGGAGATAGTACTTTTTATACTTAAGCCTCAATCTCCTCAAGAAAGTTGGTTTGGTCAATACCCAGAAAAAAAGTTGATTCTGTCGCACAGTGTAATTTATAAAATATGATTCGCTTTTATTCAAAATGATATTTAAATGTTTGATAAACTTCTTATATTTTTATGTTGTCTAAACTCAATTAAGATAATTATATTAATAATAAACAATTTCAGTTTTCTATATAATAAAAAACTTAATTGAATGTCTAATAAAAAAATGTTTCTTCATTTATCGATTAAAATACGAATATCGAAGGCAGGCCATGGTCAAAGTGTTCAGTGTTCGAAAATCATAAAAGTTGTTAATAGCGTAACTTTTTGTGGTACAAAAGGCTTCACTCAACACTGACATTCAGTAACTGGAAAATACTCTTTCAACTCATATTGCAACACCTATATTTGCCACACTTTAAAACAGCAAATAAAAAAATTACAAAAACACCAATTATGAGATGAAATTTAATCTGCTTTACATGGATACTGGAAGGAAGTCTTCCATGGATCCAACATGGTTCCTTTCATCTAACGTTATCATTGCCGAAGTCCTAGTACAGAATATTTTGTTGTACTTCATGTTGTTATTGTCGTTGTGGCAGTGCTTCGTCTCACCCAACAGGGTGACTACTCACAAATTGTCATCATCATTATATATGGGTGTTAGTTAAGGAAACTTGCATTGAAACTGCAGCGGTGGACTTGAGACAGAGACGTGGTTTAGGGGCGTTGGTTCTAAATTGCAATTAAAACGAAGGTTGGTCTTATGTGGGGACATGTTACCAGCAGGACATACTTCATGCATTTCAGGGTTGTTACAGTATTCAGATCGAAGTTGAGCTAGAGTGACGCGCGTCTTCCTGGGAAGGTTGCTTTCCTCTACTGCTAATTTTTATTGCTAATTTCTCTAAGATCCGTTTTGTGCTCTTTTTCTACAGCTCTCAGGTGCCATATTTCTTCATGATGTTTGCGGAGATAATTTGTTCAGTTCCTGGGAGGTGTGGCCTCTTCATCAGAATGTAAAAGTTTCTGGGCCATTCAGCACATACTGTTTGTTCAGCATTTCATTTCTCGCCCTTATGGGCAGTGCGTTCGTCTCAATGTGTAAACGGTGTTCTGGGAACATACACTCGGCGACTATATCCGCGACGCCTAGCATGCAGGCGATCGGTCATTGCTTTACCCCAAGTGCTGTCGAGTTCTATGTACCGGAGCGACTCGGGATTTTTCCCGGTCAAGGGCTGTCATTTCGGTTTAACTCCATTTCAATTGTTGTAGCATAGCAGTATATGCTAAATTAAAGCATTATACACAAAACATTGACGGCTCTGTTTTTTAGGAACAACGATCACCACATTTTCGTGCAAAATTCGATTTTCAAGCCGGGCACTATTTACCTTGAAAGTGGAGCTAAGCCAAAGCAGTCAAATGCCTTTGTTTCTAATTACTCCGTACTTAATTGGCGCTTAGCCGGTTAAACGGTTATTACCGTTCAACAAGGCGCGCCCATCGCTTTCCACCAGGTCATTCCAGCGGAGTCGGGACTGCCCTCTTTTTCTGCTTCCATAGGTGGGCTTCGATATAAAAACTTTCTCTGCTGGAGGATCATTTTTCACTCGCATAGCACGGCCTAGCCAGCATAGCCGCTGTGTTTTAATTCCCTGGACTAATTTCATCATTAAATCTTTCTCAGTACCCACCGTCGTGCCTACCTAGCCCAAAGGTGCATTTATTGGCAAGAGTGATAAAGTTCTGCAGCTAGTATAAGTTTCTCCAGCACCAATTTAAAGATATCGCACGATAGGAGATCACCCCAGTCTGTTTCGATCAGCTCAGAGAGGTCCATCTCAATCCTGACTGACCTGATGGTGTTGATTAGTGTCATTTAGTTCAGTCGTATAAGTTTTTCAGGGAAACCAAATTCAGATATAGCGGCATATAAGCAGCGGCTTTACATGCTGTCGACGGGGGCTTTAAAATCGACGAAGAGGTGATGTGTGGCAATTCTTTTTGCGCAGGTCTTTTCCAAGTTTTGCCGCATAGTGAAAATCTTGTCGATAGTAGATTTATCAGGTCCGAAGCCGCACTAATAATATACAACCAGCCGATTCATGGTGGGCTTCAATGCGATATTAAAAACGCTGACTCCGCGATAGTTGGCGCAGTTTACAACATACTCATTCTTATGGATTGGGCAAAGAGCACATAGATTCAAATCGTCGGGCATGCACTCGTTCGAGCATATTTTGCATAACTGTTGATGCATGTGCCTTACCAACTCTCCTCGCCGATGTATTTATATATCACATCTGACTAATTGCATTCCATGTTTGATTTTTTGTAATAGCAAATATATGTTTACACCATAGATTGTATGAGTCAAGAAAATTAAAAAATAAACCGCATAAAACCTAGTAAAATATAGTTACTAGCTGTAGGCTAACAACTTTTTTGTGATCCGTTGCGCGCATTAAATCTCAACTGAGCTCCACGCACGTTCATTAATAATCAAAAACCAGAACTCAATTCTGGCTATAATTCTTCTGTTTCGAATTGATAATTCTCAAAAGTATTCATTGGTAGTCATAAAATAATGCGTACACTGCGTAAGCTATTGCACCTGCTGGGAATTTTTGTGTCGATCTATAGTTTTTGTAATCAGATTTATTATCTTTGCAAAACTAATCGATGGTACTTCTGTTAGACCACCTGAAGTGTTAACAACACATTTACTACAGATGCGAAATTCGTAATGATGTCCAAGGCCATGTCGTGCATAAGTTTCTGATGTTGTGTGCTGTGTGCTGAAGATATTTACTTACAAATTACCCTGTAGGGAAGTTGCTTTAACGATACTCTCAACTGATGAGGTAATCAAAAGTATATACAAACTTAAAGTCTCTCATGGTAATGAAGGGCTTGGAATTATAGACGGTGTCGATGTATGCAACGGAAAGGATACCAGAAGGTTTTAGGACCTTCCCATCAAAATACATCAAGGCTCTCTTTGTTCAAAGTTTCTGGTAATTTGATTCATTTACTTAAAGCTGGTTTTAAGAAACTTGTTTAATCACTTTTTTTTTACTGTTTTTGATGTGTAAACATCTTTGCTAATAGTATGTTGGAATTCTGAATGTAAGCGTAAGCGTAGCCTTTGTAAGAGATATGCTATATGGGGATAAAAGTAGAATGGAAATGCAGGCGTAGGGTATAATATTGGTATATGCGCCATATGGAGTACTATAAAATTTATAAGCGAAGTCGAAGGCTATGGGTATGTTATGCTGTATGGAGTTACAATAAATGAGAGCGTAAGTGTTGTACTACTCTGTAGCGTAATGTGGGAGCAAGGTAGGTGCTGGATTAATATGTGCGAAATCACACAGTAACTCCAAGTAAACACATAATTTACACATATGTTAACGTGGGTCTACCACGTTATCCCCAAAATCAAATCCCCAAAACAAAATCCCCAAATCAAAATCCCCAAAATCAAAAACCCCAAACTCATAATCCCCAACACGAAATCCCCATTTTATGTGTGAAATAAATTCAAATTAGATTTAAAATCACTGCGACCAAAAAAGGCTAATAATCCATACCAGCTTTCTGCATAGGCGGCCTTCTGCCGCGCTTATAAAAATAACCCTGGGCTACGCCATGCCAAGTCCGGGTGTGTGGTATAACCTTGGCTACCGCCACGGTGATGTCCTTCTGCGTAGTACACGCTTCTGTTAGCTTGTTCGAATTAGAGCGACTAGCAGTCCTATATATGGATATGTAAAAATATGTATTTGCCAAAACGTGAATATATAGTTATACATACATAAATATGAATGAAAGAGGAAAGAGATATTGCTATTTGCTGGGATTTTGTGATTTTGGGGATTTTGATTTTGGGGATTTTGAATCTGGGGAGTATGTGTTTGGGTATTTTTTTTTCTTTGGGGATTTTCTGTTTGGGTATTTTTTTTTGGGGATTTCGTGGCACTCCCGTTTATCATAGCATTGGGATTTTGTGTTTGGGATTTTTGATTTTGGGGATTTTGAATTTGGGGATTATGTATTTGGGATGAGGATTTCGTGGCACTCCCTGTTAAAGTCTCTGAGCTATGCATATTTTTTATTCAAGAAAGTATAAGAAGCTTTACAAAACCAAAGCAAAGGTGAAGTTTATATTTTTTCTCTTTTTAAGGTTTTGTTGGTTGTAACATCTTTGTACTTTATTTGGTTAAATTTATATTTGTTTGCATTAAAAAGAAAATAATAATAATTAAAATAGAATAAAATAAAATAAAATAAAGTAAAATTAATTAA